>CAIGRS010012842.1:0-17663 GCA_903798395.1 Fraxinus floribunda
TGTAATAAAGTTTAACTCCAGTAATAAGCAGAACATATTGCTGAAATTTCAATATCACAGGTGTTTTTCACCTACTTGTCAATTTAGTCCCCATTAGTCACTTTGTTTTTATCCCACTGAAAATGTTTCAAAGTGACAAGCTTTGAACCAACGATCATATATGGTTAATAGGAAACACTTATCCACAAATTTCATATCCATGCGTGTTCATATTTACTGACATGTAAATGGGTCTTGTCGTTTATTCAAGAGTTTTGATGAATGTTTCAAGTAGCTATTCAAGTCACCTAGAGATGGCATCATCACTAACATTATATAGTTAAAATTATCAAGAGTACTTGCATAACTAAATATTATATAGATACATCTATATAACTTGATTAAAAGTTGTGTAACTTAACCTATGCTTTCTTATTACATGTACCAAGCACATTACTTTTCTCATTAAACCCAAGATCTCAATGTTTCAAGCGTTATGTCAAGGTTCCATTATTGGTGAACAAGAATTTGACTTCCGTTCCTATTCTTGTTGGCATTAAATGAAGGTCATAACTATCATGTCATAGTCATAAATCAAGGTCTTGCTCATGTCGTAACACATCATAGGTTTGTTGTAATATAAGGTGACCTAAAAAGTCGTCGTAATATTTCAAAATGCGCAACAAATAATGAAGATTGATGTCAAACTTTTATTTCTTGCTTTTATTCGTGTTGTAATAAAGTCAAATTTTTGCGACAAATTTTTGTTCCTTACAACAAAGTATTTGTTTTCCTTCTAGCTAAGGGTGTGTATATATATATATATATATATATATACACACACATATACATATTTTTTTTTTCCTAATTTCAATTATTTTTGACCAAGAGGATAATTTATTGAATAAAACTTTATAAAATGTCTACAAAAAGTTTTTCTCTAAGAAAAAATCATAAAAGAATTATTAGACAATTAAATTTTCAATAATAACTTCTTTTTCCAACAGTCTAGACTAGAAACAAATGATTATAAAATGAAAAATATTCTTTCTTTTTTCAACAGTCTAGAGTTGTACGTCCATCTTACGAAGCCCATATTTGCTCTCCATTTTCTCAAACATTATTTGCTACATAAACAATCTCCACCACATATTCATCCAATAAGATATTCTACACATAAACCAATAAAATTAATTTACTTTTCAACCACACATTCTCTAAAAAATACTATTCAAAACTCTATTTCTTCTCCCAAAATGAAAGACAAACAGACCCTAAACAAATCATATTAGTAGGATTTTTACACAGCAAAGATTGAAATAAAGTTGCTGTTTGAAATTAATGTCTATACGCTTGTCAAGATTTCTCTATATTACCGAGTATATGATTGTGTTATTTAGCTGCTTTGCACCTTTCGCCGCACAAAGAAGGCAAAACCTAACAAAGATTCAGGTTTTCCACTCTTAAATACCAATTATGCTTGAAAAATCCCAAAATAAAAATAAAAATAAAGAGACAGAAAAACATCTTCTACAGTTGTTGACGTTATCGCAGCACAAAAATACAAGGAACAATTTGACATCGTAGAATAATATAAAGGGGTGGTTTTGGCAATCCCAGATTGATTTATCCCTGAATAAGCACCAGTCATAAACAGTCATCGCTATTGGCCTTGAAAGAACAAGACATCCACAATACACGTTCATCCATGAAGATCAAGTCAGAAAGTCTAGTTGAATTAAGATTTACAATGCTGAAGATTCAAGGGACATTAGTTCTCGTTGGAATTAGGACTCGCACCAGAAAGCTCGAGTGTTACTGGACAATGGTCACTCCCATAGAAACCTGTAAAGGGTTAAAATATAAATTAGACATTTACCAGAGAAATCATCGAAACATAAACAGAGAGCAAGGAACTATATGTACATTAAAAGCATAGCATGGCATATATATGGCATGGTTTGCATTCTATTCGTGTTATTACTTTGGGTTCATGTTGCTAAGGAACAGCAATGACGTCACCATTATCTAGCTTACCCAGAGCATGATAACACCTAAGAAGCACCAATTCAGACACGTAATTTGAATATGGTAAGATATGGGTACATTGATACAACTTCTTAAAAAAATAATTAAAAAAATTAGGAGATACAGATATGTGTGTATATACATAAAGTATATAAAATTCACCATAATTTCATTAACATAAAAAAATTAAAACAAAAGCATGATAATAAATATAAAATAAAATACTAAAGCATTTTATTTTAATCCTTAATTGGCCCAACTGCATTTTCTTCAAAATCACCGACACCAGCTTCTTCGTTATCATTAAAAATAACACTCCAACTCTGTTTTATCTAATGATAGATTAGCAACCTCAAACAGCTCAACATTTTCAAGAGTATTAAAATGAGTTTCCGATAATGTCCCACATATTGAACTCCCCTTTCAAATAGAGATTTACCAATATCTATTTTTGATAATAAAAATATATTTGTCAACTACTAACACGATTTTATATGTATTAAAAGATTTAATACTGTTGTGTATTTTCAATAAAAACCTCCAACTATCAATTAAATTAAGCTCTAGTTTGATGGCCATTATAAAGAGAATAAGAGGAAAATGATATTTTGAATTATGATTTTTTTTGCAAAATGTGTGATTAAAAAAAAAAAAATTAGGTTTATGTGCTAAATATCTTATTGTATAAATTTATGGTTGAAAATAAGTATGAGAAATAAAAAAATTTAATTTAAAGAGAGTCAAATAGGGCTTAAACTCTAGTTGTGTATTTCTCATAAATATTATCTATTTTCAACAAGTTATTGACAACAACAATAGTTATCCATCAAATAATTTTTTTTTTTTAATCAATCTATAACCATTAATAATGAGTTTTAAAAGAGTTCAAAACCAATAAAACTCTTCTTCAGTGTCCTAACGTATCCGATACGTATCGAAAATTTTAAAAATCTAGAATAATTAAACAACACGTGTCCGATACGTATCATAGCATATTGGGGAGTATCCAAGTTTGAATATGTATCAAACACGGGTAAGTAATGAGTTTACAAACATGTGTACTTAATATAACAATGAAAATCATGGGCAATTCTGTCGACTCAGCTTTTATGGCAACATAAGCCTTGCTCCCAATACAATTTTGAGTTGGCGATACAGATCCTTTAGCCACACTATTCAATTCATTACTACACCTACTTCTAAAGAAACTAGATTGCCAATGCCCCCAATGAATTATGTAATAGGATTTATGTCATGAGAGTTGATGAAGTTTTCGTGATATGTCAACCTACCTTTATTCTCCCCTTTATCTAGGGTTCGGACTGGTATGAAAACACATACACAGAGTTCTACACTCAGATTTTACAAGAGAAATTAAACTCGCCTTATCTTTCCAAAAAAATATGTTCTCTTTCTTCTGAACGTGTCAATGAATTCCCAAAAGGGGGTATCTTAAAAAACTGAACTTCAACTGCCAAAAATCCCCACAGGTATCAACAAATATAATCCAAAAAACATGAATTTCTGAATACGACCCATCTTAGAGATTGGGTTGAGATTTACGACAATGGCCATGCAACGAACAATCGACATGGAAAATCTGATACTTTACTAGGGAGTGAGTAGATTTTGTATGTCTGATATTTACTAGACCATAAATTCAAGTTAAACATAAAGTAAATATTACCTTCTAATTCAATCCCTTGTCCATGTATTTCACATGCCACTATCCTGTCTTTAAGTTTCTCTGAGACAATGAAATAGTCAATCCGCATCCTTTTCCCACGATACCTGCAGCAACCATAAGATGATGTACTTTAGCATAAGAACAAAATATTTTACAGTGAAAAAAAAAAAAAAAAAGAATTTTTTTTTGCTCAATTAAGCATGTCAAGTCGAGATTCTCCAATATTCCAGAATGCTACCACACGCAGTTGCTTTTCACATCAATCCATAAAAACATAAAAATAGATAGCTACTTACTTTCCAATAGGGTTTCCTGACCACGAGAAGCCGCACTGCATATCTTGGTCCTTGTGCAGGTACCTATATGCATCCACTAGCTTTCCCCTTCGCAGACAGTAGCAAAAGCAATCAGAGTTTCAGATTATCAGAAAGGTTCAAATTAAACACTAACAGTGCAACCTCATAGCAAGCACCATTCATTTGATCTTTTACTGAGAAGGATAACTGCTACAAAAACCAATTATAAAAGTGGCATCAATTGAATCTTTTAATTGCAATCAAAATATGGGAAGCGAGCAAGAAATGCAAGACAATTCCAACAACAATGAATTCAGCTGCTACTTTACACATGAATAGATAGCAAAATGTGAATCAAGACATCAATGAGGAGAAATTCAAGGAATAAGGAGAAGCAGGAGCAAGCTTTGCTATGGAGTCAGATAGAAAACTTGTAGAGGCAATTCAGGATCTAAGAGCCTTGGCATGACCTCATGTTCCGCTACATATTTAAATGGCAAGAGTGTACTTGCTTAGGAATGATTATGCAATAAACTGCACATTTCATAAACTATGCAGCATGTACAACATTATATCAATAACTTCAAGAAGAATGCATAGTTTAAACATACTCTTCTAGCATCAAATGGGTAAACAAAGGAAGTATCAAATGGGTATTTTAAACATACTCTTTTAGTATGGTTCCAAAGCGCTTCCTCTCGGACAACGTAAATCCAGGCTGCCCACAATCCTGCATCCAAAATAGTTCATGTTTGGTAGAAATTTTTTCAAAACTTAATTTTCATTTAACTCATTTACAATTACATATTTTTTCAATAAAATAATTTTGTATGTAGATCAATAATTTTTTTTTTTTTTTTTTTAATTACACATTGTTAAAAACAATTAAAAAAAATAGTTTTACAAAACATATCAAAAAAATCTATATGAAAAAGGCTTTAAGTACTGGGCCTACATTTTGCCCAAATCTATGAGGTGGACCAGATTCTGGGCGATCTAACCCTGATTGCCCATGAATAATACTCATACAGAGGGAGAGTGTGTGTCTGGTTGGGAGAGAAGGGAGCGAACATGAAAAGATTTTTCAAGCCAGTGGAGAAAGATGGTTCTTCCAAGAAACCCACAATTTCTGCTTCTTCATCATCAGTAAAAGAAAGTGAAATTACAAAAGAAACTGCTGCTGTAGATGAAGAGAAAAATGAAATCACCAAGAAAGACCCTTTAAAATTCTTGACATGGAATGCAAATAGTTTTCTGCTAAGAATCAAGAACGACTGGCCTGAGTTCTCTAAGTTTATAGAGAATTATGATCCTGATGTCATTGCAATACAGGTGCTTTGATCTTCCCCTCCATTTTTACTTCTTTTTTCTCTGTCTGCAGTGTAATTTTGAGGCTCGTGCTGGTATTAATAAAATGCTAAAATGTTTGGGCAAATTGGTTTTGATTTTTGAGTTTTTGAACTAATATGCATGTGTTTTACTCACAATTCTACATTAACTCATTCAGAATCATCATGTAAACAGAAATGAATGGTCACTCATTCAGCTACACGTCTGTCAGAAACTTGCAGAATTCACTTTACTGTTTCAATTCAGCATCTCTTCTTGTTTAGAGAACATAAAATACGTATAAAGATCTTTCACAGAGGCCTAATACTTTTTATTGTGTTTTAGCACTCCCATGTGAATTTTTTCTACAAATCTTTCTTCGTTTATAGGGCTAAATATATATACACACAAACATGATATAAACTGACAGCGATTGGTGATAACAGCATATTATAAGATCAGCAAAATAACAATTGCTACCCACCATCAGCATGTTCTTTCATAATTTATCTCTATGTGGATCACAAATATCATATTTAGACTTCTTTGGAGACAAGAATAAGAAAAATGAAACATTAAGATATATATATATTAAAATATCATATAGATCAATATGAATTCACTAGAACTAAACAAGACACTCCTTTGACCTTTTAAATGCGAAGCATTTTATTTTTTAACAGCATCTCAGCTTCCAGTCTAGCTGTTCAAGATAATTTCTCTCAAAAGGCACAATTCAAGTTCATGTAAACATCGGGCAGGGTAATGGACGTAGAGTCAACACGCAATTAAAGAAAACACTACATAGAATCACCTCTTTATTTGGTGGAACATAACCGTTGAGCTTTGCTGCACTGAAAAACTCTGGATGACTCACGTCAATATCTTGATGACTGCAAATATCCAAGTGATAAGTAACAAGTGGAATAGGATATCCAGTCCATAAAAATCTAGCATGAATTGAAACAGTAAAGTGAATTCTGCAAGTTTCTGACAGACGTGTAGCTGACAAACAGACTTCCTCCAAGGAAGAGATTTTCTATAATTGATGACCAAAAACTCTGTATGTAGTTTATATTCATCAAATACATGCAACTTTTCATGGTCGGATCCCAAAGTATACAACAGCCGGTAGACTTGCATTTGTCGAGACTTTAGAGATGGAAGTCAATTCAATCACAAAAAATTAGGGAATGGCAAAATAACTTTAGATTTGCAAGATTATTATGCTTTACAAAATCCTTCTTGCCCTTAAATTGTTTCTTAACTTGAATACTAAACTATAATAACAAACAAATGAGAGATGAAATAGGAGACAAGATAATTATGCTTCACAAATCCCTCTTCACTTAAAATTGTTTATTAACTTAAATATTAAATAATAGTAAACAAACAAACGAGAGAAGAAATTAGAGACCAACGTCTAACTCAAGTAGTAAGAGCCTCACCCCGTGAGTCATTGACCTGGGTTCAAGTCTCCTCCAGGAGGTAAGGGGTGAGATTTAAAAGAGAGAGAGAGAGAGAGAGAGAGATGAAATTGTTGCGATCAGATAACCATTGATTTCCTAGTAAAAGATGATTCCAAATGAGCATGGCATAATTAAGTTAAAAATTTAAACCAGCTCATTTTTGTCCACCAATGTCATAAGATTTGACGAAAGCTAATATCTGAAACTAAATTCCATAGAGTGGAGGGCTTATTTTCTTTGACATTGCAGAGATTTAAACACCACCAGGGCACAACTGAGTTTTTCACATTCATCCAAGTACTTGTCTCAATTTTCTGTGCTGATTTTACCACAAGCTTCTAAAAGTTTCAGCATGCATCAACTGTTAAACTGTTTGGTGCAATTTCAAACATGTATCACGTAATAGAGGTTCGTGAAGAAGTGAGGATGTCACTGTAAACAATTCAGCAAAAGTCAATTCATTAGGCAAAGTTGGAAGGTGAAACAGTTGTGAGTTGTGACACAAGTACTTCTCAAATGAGCTGCTGGATTAGTTTACTAAATTCAGAATTTTGTCTCACTGAAAATGGTTACAATTAATATAAGTGAAACAGTGTCAATCATTAAGAATACAAGAATATACTCCTAATTCACCAATGATCCATCCCTTCTCTCAAAACAAAATCAACAAAAGGAAAAGAACAGAAAAGGAAGTCAAGGGTTGGACACCTGGCAGTAAGTGGACTGAGGAGAGAGACAGAGATACACTCTTATAGGAAGGTAAAGTTGACACTATTGAGGGAACAGTACCTTACATTAAGATCGCCACACCAAATAAGGGGTTTATCAGAAGTTCTAAGAACAAATTCTAGAATCCTCTTATCCCACTTTCTTCTCCTTGGAAATGAGGATTCCTCCTCTTTCCAACCATTGTTTGGTACATATGTATTTAATAGCCGGAATGATTCAAATTCAGCCAAAATTACCCGCCCATCAGGTTCATGCTTTGAACCTAAAAAGGAAGACAATCATAAAATGACTTTAATCTTGCTTCAAAAGAACTATACACCAACAAAAGTAGAAAATGCAAGCATCAATACAGAGATCATCTTCTCTACAAAATGATGTTTAAATCCTTAGTAATCTTTGCTCTCGGGATATGATAATTCCATGTAACTTCATACAAAATATTTTTCATGTATTTGTTTTATTTGATCTTTCTAACCAACATGAATGTGAACACAAATCATTATTTTTCTTGCAACAGAAATACCATGATAATTGGCAATGGCTTAGGAAGATTTATAGTACCATTTCACTTTTAATAACATTACAGCAAAAATTTATAAAACTGGTCATCCATTAGCAAGATTTTGACTCTTGTATCTACTACAAACCTGTTTCATCAAGCGAGAAAGAAACCTTTTTCGGTTGGATGCACTCTTTTATAAGCAATGCAGTTCCAGCATATTTTGAATCAGAAAGAGACCACCATACGTTAAAATTTTTAAATGGTGGAATCGATAAAGCACGCATTATAATCTGCATTACCAAAATAAAATATCTATCACTTGGAAACTCAATCAGCAGATATCAATGTAATGACATTTGAAGCATCGAAACTCTTTGGTAAAAGAATTTGACTTGGACTCCAATCTTCAAATTGCATTACCAAACAGGAAAGGAATAGCAAAGAAAATTTGAAAATGAGAATTTTAGAGACTATTTAGAAGACTTACCAAATAACTAGACAAAATATGGTGCAGAGTAACATATTACCTGCTTTTCCTCACGTGAAGGTTTAGTATCATCTTTCAACTCTCTAGGGTTTTTAGGTGCACCCTTGGAACCAGCTGCAGGCATCCTTACTTCCTACCACCAATTCTGTTAGATAAACTCTTACTCACAATTCTACATTAACTCATTCAGAATCATCATGTAAACAGAAATGAATATACAACCTCGTATTTCAAGAAATTTAAAAAAGAAGAAAGGAAGATCAGAACGAAAGAAAGAAAAGGTAAAATGAACGCAATGCCTCACAAGAAATATAAAAATGGAGAGATGTTAGCGTTACAGTAAAATGAAACCATCCTAAATAGACAAGATAAAATGAAAACATATGTAACTGCATAAAGAGCTTTCTTTACGAGTTTGCTGCAATATCAATTTCTCAACTAATTGCACAGCTTCTTAGCTATTCTACTAAACCAGCTTTTTTTTTTTTTAATAACCGTCCGGGCTAGAGCTTGCGCACACGGCACACCTCGACTAATTCCTCGGCCTGAAGTTTATAGTCGAGTACTCATCTCAGTGGCCTGAGACTCGAACTGGTGAACATTGTGGAGGAAACCCCAACACCTGTCACCTGACGAATTGAGCAAACCCCTGACCAATTTCTCAACTAATTGCACAACTTCATAAAACACATTAGTTCAAAAACTCAAAAATCAAAACCAATTTGCCCAAACATTTTAGCATTTTATTAATACCAGCACGAGCCTCAAAATTACACTGCAGACAGAGAAAAAAGAAGTAAAAACGGAGGGGAAGATCAAAGCACCTGTATTGCAATGACATCAGGATCATAATTCTCTATAAACTTAGAGAACTCAGTCCAGTCGTTCTTGATTCTTAGCAGAAAACTATTTGCATTCCATGTCAAGAATTTTAAAGGGTCTTTCTTGGTGATTTCATTTTTCTCTTCTTCTACAGCAGCAGTTTCTTTTGTAATTTCACTTTCTTTTACTGATGATGAAGAAGCAGAAATTGTGGGTTTCTTGGAAGAACCATCTTTCTCCACTGGCTTGAAAAATCTTTTCATGTTTGCTCCCCTCTCTCCCAACCATACACACTCTCTCCCAACCATATGAGTATTATTCATGGGCAATCAGGGTTAGATCGCCCAGAATCCGGTCCACGGTCCACCTCATAGATTTGGGCGAAATGTAGGCCCAGTACTTAAAGCCTTTTTTCATATAGATTTTTTTGATATGTTTTGTAAAACTATTTTTTCAATTGTTTTTTAACAATGTGTAATTAAAAAATAAAGAAAAATTATTGATCTACATACGAAATTATTTTATTAAAAAATTATGTAATTGTAAATGAGTTAAAAGGAAAATTAAGTTTTGAAAAAATTTCTACCAAACATGAACTTAGGGGTGTATTCAATTGAAACTTTTAAAGATTTCTATAGACTTTTTTAAGTGGATGACTTTTGTGGATTTTATGACTTTTATGAATTTGTTAAAAATTTAAAAAAATTCTTCCATGTACTTTTGTAGATTTTGATTAACGATTTTTAAATATTTAAAAAGACTTTTCATCCTACAAATTCATTATATACATGAAAAATTACAATTATTCTTACTACATAATTAACATTTCGAGAGGTTACAATTTTCTTGGGTAAAGTCACTAGTTATAACCCAGTCATTCAATTTTGACGCAAATAATGAAAAGCTTTTATATCAATTTCTAAGAATATAACCGAAATTTTTTCACGAACTTAACATTAATTCTAAGAACAGAAATTGTTCTTGACCCAAAAAATAAAGAAAGAATAGAAGTTCCAATTGACTACACCTAAACTTTATAGTCTTTGAAAGTTTCAATTAAATACACATAACCCCCATTATCTCAAATTTTAATAGGTATAATAGTATTATTATTTTTTTAGAATGAGTGGTTAAAAAAGAAAAATAAAAGGTTTCGATTTGTGTAATATTATTTTTGGGAAAATTGTGTGGTTGAAAATAGGAAAGAGAAAAATAAAATTTCATTTAATGGAGGCCAAACGGGGGCCTAAACTTCTTAAATTCTCAAAGTTTTTAAAAGTTTCAAATGAATACACCCTACCCTCTTAATATTTCGAGATGAGATATTCTTGGTTCAAACCCTAGTGATTTTGCAAAACCCTGAAGATATATTTTAGAAAAAATTGCAGCAGTAATCTCCGAAGTATTAAATTTGCGTAATGAGTTCCAAACATTTTAAAATATACAAGACATTTTAAACATGGGTTATCCATTTGTAAATAATGGTTTGTACATAATAGATTACCCTCTCTCACATAATGCGTTGGCCCGCGTGTATTTAAAAATTCCGACAATGTGGTCTCCATCTCCATTGTGAGTAGTAGGTAAAAGATTCGGTAAAAAAATTCGGTATATGTAGCATGATCTTGTAGCCGATCATGGCTTCCAAGTCCATCAAAATCAATCCATTTATACTCTGTTTCCAGTGTATATAATTTAAACAGGATCCACGTAAAACAATTAGATTAACTGTAACAACAATATTTAACAAAGAGACTGGATCCTCCACAGAGATCCACTGGCTAACTTGATATTTGCATCAAGCTTGAATCTTTACCCTGTCCTCTTCGCTCGCAACTGCAATGCATATTTTGCTTCATTACTTCAACCAGATCTACCTGTTGTTTCACAACTTGCATCCATGTATGCACATTCCTAACTGATAATGCCTACGTAGGTTTTAAGACCTAAGCCTATTGCCTTCTATACTGCAACTAACTCCCAAAAGATCAAGATCAGAAAATAGTTACCTGGTAATATGATCAGTCACCATTATGAAAATGGTTCTAGCTTACTCCACTAACAGAGCTTTCTATGTTTACCATTTAACAGTAATGCACACAGTATCTCAGCAAGAAAAGACTGTTAACGGAAGGGCAAAATAGGTTGCACCGAAGCATACCAGCAGCATAGGAAAAAAATCCCTCGGACGTTCATAGAGCTTAGAACCTTAGTTAACAGATACATCAGGGTGAAGCCTGTGTCCTGCCAGCTGCTCTTGATCGATTCTTTTTATTTTTCCAGAACTCATCTTTCTTTCCTTTTTTCTTCTCTTTCAACAAGCCCATGCTGCTTTTAATGATACCCATTAGAGCACTCTTATCCTTCCTGTTCTTTATCTTTGCTTTGACATCCAAAATTGCCCTGAGCTTCTGATATGATTTGGCATCGGGAACTTGGCCACTTTTCACCATCTGCTTGTGATAAAAGAATGCCCTCTTGAAGTCGCGGACACGAATATATGCATATATCATAGTGGAATAAGTAATAGAATCAGGTTTTAGATTAAGTGCAGCCATCTCATTTAACAGCTGTGGTAGCTTTGATTCTTGCCCTCCCCGTGCATAGGCATTTATCAGCATATTATATGTCATTACAGTTGGTTGTAACCCAAGCTTTCCAAACTCGCATATGACATCTCTTGCTTCAACATAATGGCCTTGTTTGGCAAATCCATCAAGAAGAATGTTGAAAGTGACACGCGTGCCTTCAATTTTATCCCTGATCATTATCTTCCAGATTTTCATTAGCGTTTCAGTGTCACCAGCACGTCTAAAGGCATCAAGTAGAGCAGTATAAGTTTCAATTGAGGGTTTTATTCCCTCCCTTCGCATGCCCTCAAAAGCTATCTCAGCTTTCTCATGCCAGCCATCCACTGAATAGGCGTGAATAAGGGCTGTGTAAGAATGTGAAGAAGGTTTTATACCGACTTTCTTCATCCTCAAGAATGCATTTGCAGCCATGTCACTCATTTTCTTCTGTCTCCCATAGGCACTTATTAGACATGTATAGGATCTAACATTTGGCTCCAGCCCAGTAGCTTCCATCTCTAGAAGCAGTTTCTCAACAATTTCAGGTTGCATTCTTCTACTATAGGCATCCATCAAAATGTTATAAGTAGCAGCTGTCGGTTTTATTCCTTTTGTCTTCATCTCGGAGAAAAGACCTTCCAGTTCTTCAACTTGGTTTGATTTACCATAAGCATCCATAATGGTGTTATAAACAACGACGTTAGAGGATATTCCCCTTTTCTCCATTTCCGATTGAATAACAAGAGCTTCATTTTTCAGCCCCTCATCAGAAAATGTCTTGATTAGAGCACCCAAAACTTCTAAACTCCACATGTTTCCTTTCTTGTTCATCTTTTCAAAGAACTCCCATGCATCTTTGGCACTGCTGCCACTCTTCCTCATGATTGTAATCATGATAGAACATGTTACATGATCCGGACGGATATTATCTGTTTCCAATGAGTTGTACACTTTCCAAGCATCATCATACCTAAGGAAAAAATGTAGGACAGAATAAATATTTATGTTGATAGCAAGTTGCATCAAGTGTCCTACAACTGTACCTAGATTAAAGTTAACAGAATACAGAGAGAGATGAAGTCTGATAGACTAACAAATACATTTACAATTGTAAATAGATTCTTTGAGGACAAATACTTCAATATGATGGAGCAAAAGGTAGAGTAAGTTGCTAAATTGATAATATACACCCCCATAACTTGTATATATGTTGTATTCAATTGCATAATTATGATGATAATTTTTAAGTTTTAACATATTTGAACTTCAACTTTGCAGGGAAAACTTCAAACTAAAGAAAGAAATAAAAACACCAAGACTAAAAGTTCACAGTCGCAAAAACTGATAACAGAGAACAGAGAGACAATTAAATGAATAAAACACTACACACTTAAATTTTGAGTATTCCTTGTACATCTCTGCATCCTAATCCAAACTATGTACAAACCTAAAGTATACATGGCAATGCACACATGCACCGCCTCCGATACATAAAATGTGACTGTATACCAACGAAATTAAGAAGCAAAACAACTCATCTATATTAAAGAATATGATCCAAGCATCGTAAAATCAAGTCAAAATCTAATACCTTCCACAGGACAAAAGCCCTGATATTGCAGCATTGTAAACACGAACATCCCGGAATTGCTTCTTCTGATCAAAGGGCAAGTTCCGGAATACAACCAACAACTCATTCCCCTTCCTTGCCCTCCCTAAAATGGGGAACAAAACCGAGCACGCACGAGGAGAAACAAAAGAAGGCTCGTTCAATCCCATCCACTCGAAAAAGTACAAACAATTCATCACCATACCCTCCTCGCCCATTATTCTCAACACTTCCACACACTCTACCTCTCTTATTCTCCCTCCAAAATCATAACCCTCCAAGGCCTCCCCTAACGTCACGTTTTCTGGTAAACTCCTCGCAATTTCCAGTATTTCCCCCACAACTCCTTCCCCTTCTGACGGAGTCTGTAAACCGGAATTCACATTCTCGGGAAGGCCAAGATTGTAACATTTCATTTCATCAACAGAATTAGGTTCGTCAAAAGTGGAAGCTAAGTGCCATGAGGTTTTCCGGTTCTTTTGGAGGGAAATCCTACCTTCTTGATGCGGATCCGGCTCCAAACCCTGCTCCGACGTTCGGGTCTTGAAGAATTTGAGAATGGGGTCATTGATTTCTTCGATATTATTGTGCTCTGGTTTATGGGTTTCTTTTTTACCCGGGTTTTGGAGGAATGGGAGGAATATTGGGGAGGATTGAGTGGAAGTAGGGGAGCAGAGTGAAATTGTAAGTTTTCTTTGGGATTGTTTTGTAATTACAAAGAATAATGGGGACGAAAATTGGTGAGTGTATATCGAAGGTAAGGAGGAAGAAGAAGAAATGGAATACCTGTGGTTCAGAAGCGCCATTTTTGTGTGCTGTTGACAGTACAATAGCAGAAATGTTTGGAAATGGCAACCAAAACGCTGTCGTCTCGAAGTTCGTTGAAAGGGGGCCGTGTGAGAAAAAAAAACCCCAATTTTTCTACATTTAGGTTATGGTTAATTGCTTTTTTTACACCGCCGTGATGTGACGTACATTTTTGTCATTGATCTTAACAACATTTAAAAAAATCAATATTATCGATTTTTATACATGATAGAATGTAGTCCATAATGTACAAAAGAGATAAACAAGTAGTTTAATTCAAAAAAACCCTTTCCCATTTTTCCATTTTCCTTTACGGAGAAGGAAAATTTCCGAAGGAGGACCAAATATTTTCCAAACCGTACGATTATATCCAAACCTTTAAATCATATCAAATAGCCTCCAAATCTTTCAAAACTATGCCACGGAAGGATACTTGGGTTCCTTCCCAAAATTCGTTAGTTGACCAAAAGTCACCATTTGACTATAATTTGACCGATTTAAAAGAGTTAAAAATTTGCGTCAAAGATTTAAAAACTTTTAAATATGTTCAGTGCAATCCTATCATTTAAATAATGTATGTCGAAATGATCTATAACAGTTTTCATCCAAAAATATATAGTTGATAAAAAAATATTCATCTTATTTGATCCAACCAACCTCAACCCCTAACCCACCTATGGACTAAACCTCCTCTACCTTGGTTGATAAGCCTTGCAATAACCACCATCGATTGAGCTGCTACCACAGTAGTGTCAGACGTCATCGCCCTCTTATTTTCTCCATCTCTACAAACTCGATTTTTTACATCCCCATCAACTCTTTTTCATCCTAACAAGAATTTTTGAAGAATTTAGAAGAAATAAATAAAATAGATAAATTCTCTTTTAAATCAACCGTAGCGATAGTGGTTGCTCCTCCACCTACCAATGGATGAGGTTGGGTGAGTTAGGGGTTAGATGGATCGATGAATATGGATTTTTTTTTTTTTATCAACTGACATGTTTTTGGAGGAAATCGTTAGATGTCATTTCAGCGCACATTTAGAGCTTGCTTCTAATCAAAATTTCAGCCGTTAGCCACCATATTTGACTGTTGTTGTGTCACAGCTTTGGTGATTTTTTGACAGTTGATGTCTTCAATGGTAGTAAAATCCATTTTTTGGCAGATTAAAATCTATTCCAGACAGGCTCTTATTAAATGTTAGAGACTAATAATTGATAGAGGTATTATTATGTCGTGTGAAATCACTATTTATGGATCTTTGCGATTTAACGAATGATTATATAATCACAATTTAGTTAGAGATAATTAAGTTTATGTATAAGTAAAAAAAAAAATTGTTAGCCGGTCTCTCAATTAATTTAGGATTAATGATTTTCAACCTAAGACAAGAATTAACAAGAACAATATTAATTAATGTATCACAACGATGGATTCGTAAATCTTAATACTTCAACATGATTAAATTTTACTCCCCAAATCTTTGGTTGTTGGCAATTTAGATAAATTTGTTAGTAATTCAGATAACTTATGTGCTAGAGTTAATGGCTATTAAAGTAAGGTCGATTATTAATCATTTTCATGTTACGATTCATTCACTTGTGGGATAAAATCGACAACAACCAATGTCAATTTTTGCCAACAGCACTATTGACGATAACATTCGTTACCAATGTCTAGTGACATGGCAATGGTAGAAATAAATGAATAATTAAAGGAGTAGTAAATCACACACAACACGATTTTTGTAAAAGTTGTTGGATTCAAAAAGTGATATGACACCTTTTAATTCAATTTAAAGGAAAATTATGAAAACAGAATAAGAGCATGTTTGGTAATCATTAAAATTCGATTAAAATTGAACATATGGTCTTTATTGGGTTACACCCGTCTAATAAAAATTAACAATAACGACTAATTTTTCAATTTTAATCCGATTTTAATCTCTACCAAACAGACTCTAAGTAGCAAGGTCAGACTTTATGCTTCATTCTAGCTAGAAGGCAAGTATGTAGTGGTGGCAATGGATAGAGCCGAGCTCGTTGAAAGCTTGGCTCGTTACTCATGAGCTCGTGGTTCATGGGCCAAGTCAAACTTCGGCTCGAGAGCTCGTGTGTTAATTTTTTTTAGATAAACCTTTCCTCTAATTTTTTTAAAGATAAACCTTTAAAAAAAAAAGGTCAAACACTCCTCCTTTATCGGGTTTGGGACAGACTACTTCAATTTCGAATAGGTGGAGTTAAAAATTGTACACGAACAATTTGTTACGTGTACAATTATTTAAAAAAAATCTAAAAGGTATATAAAATAAATTTTTTTTGATTAACATGGTTAGATTAAATTTCACTTACTGACGACATGTAATTTTGGCATATTTATCTTGCTGTCGAAAATGACCATCTGTCAGTCCTTCACGCACATTAATGCTTCCAAAATATCTTCTTTCAATCGGCTCTTGACTTCAGACAGAACCCTCTTACTTGCACTAAAAGTAGATTTCGAAACTACAGTATTAACTGAATGTGTTAGTAGGTCTATTGCCATTGTAGAAACCATTGGTCATCGTCGTTCGTGCTTTCATCAGAATTCAATTACTTCTTCTGAACTTTTCTCAATCGTCTTGTTATTAAGCATATTATGATTAAAGTAATCAATTAATTCAGAAGCCAATGCATTTGGATTTGTGTCCGATGTTTGATTACAAGCGATAGACAAACTACTACTAGAGGAATCAAATGCATTTGAATCATATTTACATGAGTTAATGCCTTTAAATAAAATTAATACTTCAGCGTCGTCTTCTGGTATATCAATGGGAGGAGAAGGTGCAGAGGGTACCTGATTAATATTTGTACTCATTCGTTCTGTATGTAATTCATATATTTCACATAAAGTTTGTTTTAAATTTCTATAAGTGATAGGTGTATTAAAAGTTAAAACTATTGAAATCTGATCAACTACAAATTTAGTACCCGATAAATTATATTGAAGATCCATGATGTATGCTAACGAAAATAACATATGCAAATCTTTCCAGTGTCTTCTAAACTTTAATTATATGGAATATATAATTGCACTAAAATCGTGGTCATTTTTATATCTATGAAAAGCCTTAACAATTATATAAAGACGTTCAAATACCATACAACTAGTGGGATAGTAAACTCCAGACAAAATATTTGTAGAATTATAAAAACTTGTCAAAAGTTTTTTAATTCTAAAGCTGAAATCCAATCGGATTCCATCAAAACAGTATCATCATCATTTCTAATATGCCCACTGTTATAAAATTCAGTTATTAAATGTTCAAAACCTGTCTTTAACAAATAAGCGTGGATCCATTTGTGAA
>CAIGRS010012843.1:0-15755 GCA_903798395.1 Fraxinus floribunda
ATTCAAATTTCTCATTTTAAAGTGATCGGCTATTAAGAATCATGATCCTTCAAAATTATTAAAGATAATCAGACTATTGTTATATGAATTTTCTTAACAATTAATTTACCGTATATGCAGAGTTTATCATTTTTCACCTTTACAAGTTGATCTTGAGTTTTGAAGTGGATTTTGTTTATCACCTTGTTTAATTGATTTTTTGTATTATTAAATTTTCATACTCTATTTTTGTTTTTTTTTTTATTTGATCAGTAATTTCATACTTGATTTATATAATTTTTTTTCAATAAAAAGAATCGGATCGGAACCCGTTGGTTCGGTTCGATTCCGATTTGATTCTATGGTTGAGTATGGAACCAATGGTTCAATTTCTAAAATTTTCATTAGCACTCGATTGAGTTCGATTTCCTTTTGAATCGGACCGAACTAAAATTTATCAAACAATCACTTAATCGTTAGTCAAGAAATCTTTCAAGATAAAAGTTCAGCAGAGCAGCCAAAAATTGTAAGAAGATGCTTTGAAACTGAATTTTAATGCTGCTATCCACGAGGCACAATGTATAATTACGGAAAGAGCAATTGATTGTGATCATCGAGACGTTATCATCGTGGCTTATTCTCATCGTATCTATAGATATTTTTCTACAGTAGACACGGAAGCAATGGCAATGTTTAATAGGGTCTTTACTTTGTGCAGTCTGATTTGCAGATTGACTCAGTTAAATGAGCCGTTTTTAGCTACCAGTGTTTTTGAGTCACGTTATTTTGAAAGAATCTATTCTGAAATAATAGATTAATAGATAATATGTGGTTGAAAAATAAAGAAAAATTATTAATGTGATAGAAAATATTATTTTATTGAAGAATGCGTGGTTAAAAAATGAGAATTGATTTACTGTAAAATTAGAGAATCCTAACCAAACAGACCCTTAATCTGCATTAGAGAATGATGATCTTACAAGGTTTTGATTGGGCTAAGTAGTTAAGCAGGCATATATTCCTGATATTATACTGTGAAATTTGTAATTCCTTCCAACAGAGTTGCAATTACAGGCATATGTGATATTCATAGCGTAATGTAAATTTTAAGGAGTGTATTCAATTGAGCTATAAAAAGTTAAGAATTATTAAATGTAGATTTTTAAAACTCTCTAAAAAGTATTTATTTTATGCAATATAGACTTTAATAGATTTCTAAAAAGTCTTTAAAAGTTAAAATGTATTCAATTAGTACTTTTTAAAATACTCGTCTCTCAATGATTTTTATAAAAATCTCCAAGTGATTTAACTTTTAAGCAAAATGTACAAAAATATAATCTCAAAATCCGTGTTTCATTCACCCCAAAATTCTTTTGTTCTTTTAATATATATATATATTTTTTTTCCTTCTACTGATTATAATTTGTTTCTATTTTCCTCTTCTTTCTCTCTCTTTTATTGTTTCTATCCATTTTCTAAGAAAAATATAAAATTGCAAATAAAATTTTCTTGTATTTTTTTTTCTTTCCTTTTCTTTTCATTCATTTTTTTACGAAAAAGATGAATTTGTAATTAAATTTTATATTAAAAAAAGACTAATTTATGATTAAAAACTTTAAAAATGTTTTTTATTATATGAGGAGGGGAAAAGGGGATAGTGGGGGATCGACCTCCACTTCATATGTAAAAACTTATAACTGTTGCACGGTACTTGTGTGATTTCAAATTAAAGTTTTCAAAAGTCATATAAATTTGTTAAAAGTCTATAGACATTTTAAACGAAAGTTTATAGAAGATTACAAAAGACTTCAATTAAGTCCATGTACATTCATAAATTTCATGGAAGTCCACCACTTCAAGAAAGTGTATAAAAATCTTTAATAGTCCCCATTAAGTACATCCCTTTAGTTTAATATTTCGATTGTATTTAGGGGAGCTGTTATACGAAAGTATGAGGAGGGTGTACACCCTTATGTACATTTTTTGATATACAAGTAGAATTATTCTTTATCGTTTCTATCCATTTTCTAAGAAAAAAATTAAATTGCAAATAAAATTTTCTTATATTTTTTTTTTATTTTCTTTCCTTTTCATTCATTTTTTTTACGAAAAAGATGAATTTGTAATTAAATTTTATATTAAAAAAGACTAATTTATGATTAAAAACTTTAAATATATTTCTCGGTTATTGATAATATTGAACATTAATTTTGTATTCGTTTAAAAATGTTTTTTATTATATGAGGAGGGCAAAAGGGGATAGTGGGGATCGACCTCCACTTCATATGTAAAAACTTCTAACTATTGCATGGTACTTGTGTGATTTCAAATTAAAGTTTTCAAAAGTCATATAAATTTCTTAAAAGTCTAGACATTTTAAACGAAAGTTTATAGAAGATTACAAAAGACTTCAATTAATTCCATGTACGTTCATAAATTTCATGGAAGCCCACCACTTCAAGAAAGTGTATAAAAATCTTTAATAGTCCAAACTAAGTACATCCCTTTAGTTTAATATTTCGATTATATGGATTTTAGGGGAGCTGTTATACGAAAGTACATAGACAGAGGTCTAAGATCTCCATTGCAAATTTCTTGTCTCAATTTTTAGTGAAAATCTGCAACTAGCTCTCACACAGAGGTGAATGTAAAATTTGGATGGTTTCATTTAACTTGCGATGCATAATGAAATGAACTTAGATTCTGAATTTGACTATTTTGTAACAAAAACTTTTGCAGACAAAGATATAGAGAAAGATTCAGTTAGGATGAAACAATTCTTGTTGAGCAACCTTGGAAATGTCTCTGATAATATCAAGGCTGTTTTTGAGAACACTGATTTGAAAAGTATGGTGTGTTCACCATTGAGATTCAGACATCCTTGGGAGTTGCTATGGGGAAATATCAGTAAAGACAATGCATGTGTAGCTGGGGATGCACTACACCCCATGACGCCTGACCTTGGCCAAGGCGGTTGTTCTGCAATAGAGGATGGTGTCGTCTTGGCCCGGCTTTTGGCTGCAGGATTGAGAGAAAACTCAAAGAGTGTAAAGCAAGAAAATGCTGAAGAAATTGAGTACCGAAGGATCAAGACAGCATTGGGAAAGTTTGCTAAAGAGAGGAGATGGAGGAGTTTTGATCTCATCAGCACTGCATATATGGTAGGGTTTATACAACAGAGTAATGGAATTGTGATGAATTTTTTGAGAGACAATATTTTGGCTAAATTCTTGGCTGTGACGCTGTTGAAGAAAGCTAGTTTTGATTGCGGCAAACTTACAGTTTCTTGATAATAGAAGTTGAACATGTGCCTGAGCTGAAAAAAAGCTTTTAAGCTCGACCAAACATGTTGTAATTTGATTTGATGTGTGTTTCCTCTACATTGGTTTTCAAGTGGTAATGACTTGTAACCATTGGTCACTTTGGAATAAAAAGACAAATAAGCTAGAAATGGCGCTAATTATTGAGCTCATTGCCAAAATTATTTGCTAAACTGCCTTATAAAATATGCGTATTTGAATTAGCAGATTTTTAGCCTGTTTGGTAGAAATTAAAATTGAAAGATTAGCCGTTATTGTTGACTTTTATTAGACGGGTAAGACCCAATAACGACCATATTTTTAATTTTAATCGGATTTTAATGGTTACCAAACATGCTCTTATATTAATCCTGTTAACTTAACTACACGTTTGAATAAAAATAAAATTACATAATAATAATACTTGAAGTTGAGGGGATGCGTTTGTACAGAGCCGAAATCGGGGGTCTTTTGAAATTCTCAAATTACAAGAGGCGTTGATGTATTAATCAGAAATGAGAGGACTATAAAAGTAATTATCTCAAATATATGGGATAGGAGAAAATGGCTTGCTGCATAAGAAAAATGCGTGAAATGACTAAAGAGTCCCCTAGTCGTCCAAGATATTAATCTCATTTTTCTGATTACCTGGAGAAAATACCCCCGAGCTCGAAGCGGAGTCCACTACGAATTCCAACATTTCTTCAAAAAATTCACAATCATCGAATCTCAGGTTCGGATTCAAGCTCGTATTTCCTTAACATTTGAAATTCAGTAATTTTTTCTTCTTATTTTGCAGCCTAAGAAAATAATCGAAACCCTAGTTCCTCCTTGCTTCCATAAATCTGGAAAGCCAATATTGAATTCCCAGATTTTATATGCATTTTCTATATTTCGATTATAACTCCGTTTGTTTGTCAGATATTTACCAAGATGACTCAAGACGTTGAGATGAAAGAGCAGTCCGCCCCCTCCAATTCCGTGCCCTCCACTTCTCCCTCCACTTTCCAGCGTAAGTACTTATAAATGCATTTTGATTTACTTTCTGGGGTAGCTAAATGTATTGATTTTTTATTTTATTTTTTTCTTTTCTCTCTTTAGAATTGAAGGAGATAATGTCCTTGATTGAGATGGGAGCCTATTCACGCGAGGTTCGGAGGATTGTTAGGGCGATTAGGTCCACGATTCAGTTGAGGAGGAAGTTCAAGGCTTCTGTGCTCTCTGCATTTCTCAATTTTGTGCTTGTGCCGGGATCTGAAGCGCATTCTCGCCTATCTTCTTACCTTCCCAAGGTGAACAAGACAGTTTTTTTCGAATGAATAACTCTATTAAAATGGGGAACTGTAGTGTATGGATTGATTAAGTGATTGCTTATACAAGAATTCTTTATATGAGAGAATTAAGTGGAAGAAACAACTTTTGAAATTTACTGTATCTGAGTTGTACTTATTTTGCACTAACTTAGTTTACATGCGCTTAATAAGTTGTCTACTGTTATGTGGTCATTTTTTCAATGTACCAGTTAATATTCAGAATCTCTTACTCTCATATGATATTACTTCTTTGTAGTAATTGTGTAAATGCTGACGAATTTAAGTGATAAAACAAGATTAATTTATTTTCTTGAGCTTCATTATCTTGAACAGGATTATATCATTAATATGGTGTTGCAAGAATAGTAGATTAAAGTAGTCGCCATTTCACATCGATTTATTGTATCATAAAAGATGATGTGGAAGTTTCCTTAGGTGGATGATTTATTATTGTTACATCTCATGTATTATGTTCCATGTTTACAAAATTCAATGTAATTTGTAGGAGGATGAGCACGATATGGAAGTTGATACTGCATCATCGACAACTCAAGTTCCTGTAAAGCATTCCTTGCCAGAGCTTGAGATCTATTGCTATTTACTTGTTCTAATATTTCTGATTGATCAGAAGAGATACAGTGAGGTATAAGCTTTCCCATAGGCTTGCATATCATCAATGATGTCTGTAATGCTTATGAAACTATTTCTGAACTTTCTTTGTTGTTCTTCAGGCTAAAGCTTGTTCTTCAGCAGGCATTGCGCGGGTAAAGAATCTGAATAGGCGAACTGTTGATGTCATAGCAGCTAGACTCTACTTCTACTACTCTCTCAGCTATGAACTTACTGGTGATCTTGCTGAAATTCGTGGGTATGACTTATGTTTCTGCCAGTTCTAAGGTCCTTGCAATGCCTATGATGATCTGAGGAAAACATGCATTTTGTATGTTTTGAAACAACTTGAGCAAAAGGGAACAAAAACAGTTGAATGTTATTTTCCCGCCTTTTCTTGCTCATAATTGGATTTCTTTTTTTTATGTTAATGTCTCATAGAGATCCTCATTTATTAACAGTAATCTTCTTGCTTTGCACCGGATTGCAACTTTGCGCCATGATGAGTTGGGACAGGTTTGTCACTCATTGACCAAGCATAAATTTGTTATCGTGGTGGTGTTCTCATACTCTGTGTATGCTAAAAATGCAGGAAACACTTCTTAATCTGCTGTTAAGGAATTACCTCCACTACAACCTATATGATCAAGCGGAGAAGCTGAGGTCAAAGGCTCCTCGTTTTGAAGCTCACTCAAATCAACAGGCAATCTTCAGCATAATGCTCCTTCAGTTGTTTACATCAACCTTTAAGAAATATGCTTCCTTTCCTTTTTCCTTGAAGGGTGACACATTTTTTTGTTCCTCACAATTTCTTTCTCATTTTTAGTCACTGTTTATTTTATCCTATTTTCTCTGTTCGGCAAGATCACTGTTTATTTCCATATTTGAGTCGAGATTGTTGCATACCCTTTATTTCTAGTTATAACGAGACATAAATATCAAATTTTGTTTGTAATATTATTACAGAGAGATGACAATAGTGGCATACCTCACAAGTCTTACATCTAAGAGGGATTTTATTTTCATCTTTTAGGGACTTGCACAGTTTAAAATATTAATAAGCTTTTAGGGTAGTAAGCATATGCTGTTGTTGTGTTTTGCCAATAACATTGGGCACTCCAGCTGTTGTGGTGACTCTTATATTTGACACTCTCTTATGCTGTTTTGGATTCAACTCTTGATAAATACTTGACATATCTGCATGCTGGTTATAATGCTTCTGTCTGCTTTCTTCAGGCATGTGCGAGAATGTTGTCCTTCTATAACTTGGTTTCGTTCTTAATTCATCAACGTGACTAGTGCAGATTCAGCTTTTGAATATCTAGGTGTCAGCTCTTAATTCTGATTTTTTCTGCCATTTATTTCAGTTTTGCCGGTATCTCTTTTATCTTGGAAAGATCAGGACAATTCAGTTGGAGTACACTGATGCTAAAGAGTCCCTTCTCCAAGCTGCCAGGAAAGCACCTGTTTCTGCTCTTGGTTTCCGAGTTCAATGCAACAAGTGGGCTGTTATTGTCCGCTTACTACTGGGAGAGATTCCTGAGAGAACTGTTTTTATGCAGAAAGGGATGGAAAAAGCTTTGAGGCCATACTTTGAGCTTACAAATGTGAGTATGGTGTATTAAATTTGAAAACTTGTGCTTACAATTGATGAGTCCTAGACTTGATGATACCACATTTGTCCTTGACTTAACTAGTTAACTTATTGATCTGATGGCTGCGGTCAACTTACTGGCTGGTGACAGAATAGATTTTACGATAAAATTCTGTAGCAAATCCTTGGCGTTGACATTATGCCTACAAAATCTTTTCAGATAAAGTTGCGTATTGTGTCCCGAGCCTCTTCATTTGACCTTTTCTAGTAATGTCTTCATTTTCAGGCTGTTCGGATTGGAGATCTGAAGCTGTTTAAAACTGTTGCTGAAAGGTTTGCTAGCACTTTTAGTGCAGACCGTACTAACAATTTAATTGTCAGGCTGCGCCATAATGTCATTAGAACTGGGCTCCGCAACATCAGTATCTCATACTCCCAGATCTCACTTGCTGATGTTGCTAAAAAGCTGAAATTGGATTCCGCAAACCCTGTTGCTGATGCTGAGAGTATTGTAGCCAAAGCAATTCGTGATGGTGCAATTGATGCCACACTAGATCACGCTAATGGCTGTATGATATCAAAGGAAACGGGGGATATCTACTCCACAAATGAGCCTCAAATTGCTTTCAACTCAAGAATTGCTTTCTGCCTAAATATGCATAATGAGGCAGTTCGTGCCCTTCGATTCCCTCCTAATTCCCACAAAGAGAAGGAAAGTGCAGAGAAGAGAAGGGAGAGACAACAGCAAGAGCAAGAGCTTGCTAAGCATATAGCTGAGGAGGATGATGATGAGTTCTAGTGATGAGAAACTGCAATTTGTTGGACTGAAGAATTCTCTCTTGCAGAGCTACACCATAACCGTCAAGAACATTTCATTTTCTCATAATGAGGGGGCAACTTCTCCACAGTGGATGTTTGCCTTCATGTCCGAATCTCATATGAGGTTCTGGTTTTATACTTGAGCATTTGTGGTTTTACTGTTTTGTATTGGAACTCAGAATCCCCGTCTCTTCCTTTCGTTAAACACTAAAAATAAATTTCTTTATGAGCTCAAGGTTGATTCAAAATCATTGTTGTTTGATGAGGCTAATTATCAATTAATTTAATGGTGAAGGTACGACTGCTCAATGAGGGTATTTTTCCCCAATGTTTCAGCATCGATCGGTCTCTAGTGTATTGCCATGAAATGGCAATCTAAATCTTCCCATGTTTATTATTTTGATAGCAAATTCCTAGGCATTTGCTTCGTTTGAAGGTTTGAGATGTTGGAATTACACTGCAATTTCGATATTGTTTTGCCTGGATGGACAAAGTAATATTTGTGGAGAACTCAGTTTTATCCGTCACAATTGATTTGGTACTCAGTGAGTTTTGCCATAGGAGTTTACATTAGTCTCATTTTATTGTGGAACAAGTTTTCAGGTCTTTACCTGCTTCACTAGGAAAACATGAAAACAAGGATCTCCCAAGTATTACTTGGTGATAGAGGCGCTTCACTGGGTGAGAATTCATTTGGGAGTTATGGAGGGAGCGATGGCTGTAGTCTTGGTGAAGGTGGCAAGAATGATGATAATCATGATCCATGTTACCATTCTCTGATGTTTTATCTATCTCAGCCGACATTCTGGATGGATTTTGCGTCAACTCCGGCAACGACTCCCTGACATGATTGGCTTGAATTGTTTCACTACCCCTTTTCTGTGACAACTATAAAGAGAGAAAAAAAATTGAAATCTCGTATCAATAGAATCTTCAAAACAATGATTTTGAGTTACTTCGATCGAAACCAGACCTGTATGTCTAGTTGCATTGACATCGGTTATATCCAAGCCCAAAGTATTCGAAGCCAAATATATCAATTCATAATAAACCATGTGGAAAGAGGAGATAGGTAGTGGTGTGAGGGTGGAGATCATTTTAACTTATCAGCAAAAATGTACATACATGTTGCTAACATGGTCCATTAGTCGCTGCCAGCTATACACGTACAATAAAACATGCTCCTCTATGAATAAAGTAGTAGAAGAGCAGACGCTTGAAAAGAAGAAAACACCGTAAAATATGCCAGAAAGCAGTATTAGTTCCATTATTTTCCCTAACACGTGCACCTAGTGACATACTGACATTCGTCGAATGATTAAATAGAACTACCTATTTTTAATATATCTATTCTAAAACGAAGTTTTTTTTTTTTTAACTTCTATGGATACCAAAAGTCACATCTCTTGTGCAGTGGCGGATCCAGAGTTGGAGTTCAGCTAGGGCGGCCATTGAGCGTTGACCATTGATTGTCAACAGTCAACGACTCGTTACGACCGTAATAACGAAATCGTTTATTAATATTTAATTAAATAATATTAGAAGTTCTTCAATCTATTTGTAAATACATTACAACGTAAAAATCAAATATAATTCAATTTCCTAAATCCAATCTCCAAATCAATGCCTGGGAATTTCACTGTATCATAACATTTATATAATAAGCATAAATCAAATTAATCAATACTTGAACTAAATGGCAGGACTTGTTAACATACCTAGAAAATCACACAAATAAGTATAGCATTTTCCTTTTTGGAAAAATAAAATAATGTTTTGCCAAATTATTAGAGAACAGATTAAAACCATTAATCATTTCAATAGTTTTCATATCAAGATACCATTCTATTCTTAGTTCAACTCCACTGGTGCAAAGAAAAATTGGTGTAAGCACAAGCATAGCAATGATCCAAAGTTTTTCCATTTAAAATACCTTAAAATCATTTAGATTCTAAACAAAAAATGGAACAAAAATAAACGAATCGAAACTCCCACGGAACCTAGAAGGCCAGAACATACAAACGACCCTTACAATCCCCCAATGAAATTTCCTTAAAACAAATAATAACGAAAAAAGCAGCACAAAAAACTTCTACCCATCGCTTCATATCAGCCTTCAGAGCAGTGCAAGAAGCCTGGGAAGTTGATCGAACTCCGCAACCTCAATTTGCGGAGGCCAAACTTGTAGCCTGTGATTGAGAGAGTGGGAGACAACGGGACTCAGGAGGGGAGGTAGAAATTGTTTGAATTGCTTAGAAATTGTTTTACTGAAAATTGTAATTAATTGTGTTTGATTGGTATAATGTTTCACCTCGAAAACCAATTCCTCAAAAACAAGGAAAAGCCAATCACGTGAGGCTTCATTGGAAAAGAAATTCGATGAAATATTTTACCTATCAAAAATGGCAAAAAGTGGAAAGTTGAAAAATTTATTCCAAACTTCCATGGAAAATGGCACTTATCAAACAAGGCCTTAATGAATAACGGGCCATTGTTTTTTAAAGAAAAAGGGCCAACTAAAAAAAGGCCCAAGAAAAAAAAAAAAGCCCCCAACTACTCATCTTCTCTAATCTTTTCTTCCCCAATTCGGCAATTCCTTGTCTTCACAGTCGCAATGACTCTGCAAACTTCAACTACGCGTCCGCACCTATGAATTCCAGTGGAGCCCAGCAGCGCAGCCGCGTGCTGGGTCCACCACCGGTAATACCACATGTCAAAGTTTCTACAAAGACAAAATAATTCAAAAAATAAATAAAATTATGGATAAAGAAAAGAAATTTTCGCATTTGCCGTGTAGCATAACACCGGTGACCCATAAGGATTTTGAGCATCTTCGATTCGATGTATTGCATTGCTCTTGGGATGCAGATTTCTATTTCCTTACGTCTAGTCCCGGACGTAACTTCCTAAGAGCATTAAACCTTGTAGTGCGGATTATGTGCACTCTCCATAACTGATTTTTTTCAATCTAGTCTAGCTTAAGAAATGATAAATATACAATTATAACACAATAATCTAGACACGAGGTATGTGCATTAAGTTGGGCGTGGGTCAGTGAGTGATTGCCAAGGCATGTGAAATTGTGGAGGACCTCATCTATTTAAGCTAAGGTTACTTTAGCTGCATGGGCTGTATGTCTCCCCACACAAAAGTGACGGCCCTACTATCAAGTAGCCCTACAAATGAATGTCATCCTTGCTGTCCAACATATCAGTTTTCCTCCTAGGAAACACAATACGATTTGCACCAATGCTTTTGAATTACAATGCCCCTCTACTAGATACTATGTGGATTCTACTCGACTCGATATTTGTACTACGATAATTCAGAAGAGTACATGAATTTTGAATTTTGAATCGACAGTTATTATCTCGTCGATTAATATAATCAAGTGTCGTTCTTTTCTAGCATTTAAATCTCCCAACCTTTGATTTTTGAAACTCTCGCATGCTTTTTAGTAGAATTTATCAAAAAATCTGTAAAATAGATGAATGGCCCTCGCGTCCTCTTCTTGTACGGGAATTTTAGGCAATCACTTCTATATATTTTTTCATTAAAAAAAGAATTGGAACCCTTAAGCAGTATTAGGATCATGCCTAAATAACTTAGTGATGGCTACATAATAATTATTGGATTTTACATACGTTATACCGTACAAGTCGGGCTTTGTTCATCCCCCAATCTTGCACTGCATGTTCGCCACTTTTCCACACAACGCTTGCTTTTGCCACCTCACTCACCCGGTCTTTGTTAAGATTTAGAATTTCATCTTAAAAGATCAACCTTATTAAGAGAAGTAGCACAAATCGTTATAAATTGATCTATGTTTTTTTATCTTTATTCCATGTGGAATTTTATCCCTTAACATGTCTCCGCAAGATGGTGGCTCGTTTGAACAGACCAATTTTGAAATTCGCGTGCTTAAAATTTTTTAGTCTTAATCGGATCGAATTGCTCGTTGGAACTTAACGGACTCTAATACCATGTTAAGATTTATAATTCCATCTTAAAATGTCAACCTTATTTAGAAGAGTATATTTTTCATCTTTATTTGATGTGAAATTCTATCCCTTAATAGCTATACACCAAATTAAATTTGCTATACTTTAAAATAACTTTTCTTTGTATAAAAATTGTACACAATTCGAACATCGTTCTAATCCCACATCCATCTTTTGTACACAAAAGTCGCTTATGCCACCTAAATTTGCTACACTTTTAAGTGCGCTTTTTGGATGCTTGCTCTGTATACAAGCAATTTTTCTAGATTAAACTGAACTATTTCTAATTAAATACAGCTAAATTCAGATTTAACCGAATTTAAATGAACTCGAACAATTAATCTTACAAGAGCAAAACAGAGTTGGAATATTAAAATACAGAAATCACCACAGTGAATCCAGAGATAGATTCAGATCAATACATCAACCTCATCAACAAAAATCTTAAAAACATTGAGCAAAATAATATTACACCCCATTCTAACATATACGTACACTTTGGATTGTTTACATATATGTGCGTACAAAAACCCTTTACTATCTCCTGCAGATTCAATCACCATCATCACTATGGTCACCATATCGTGGTCCATAATCATTTTATCCATATTTATTTAGGTTAAAAGATCATTGACCCACCCAAAATCAGGTCCACTTTCATTGATGTTGTACTTGTTACCTTTAGTGATATCCCTGCTTGGAACATCTCCATTGAAGAATGTGTTTGAACCTGCAGGATTTGGTGTTGAGGGGGAGAGCAAAAATTGGGATTGTTCACGATCAAGATTGAATAAATTCATGGCTTCCAAATTGCCCATAAGTTCAGTGAAGGCATCATTATAACTCATCCCACCAGAATTAAATTCATTCAGAGCAGAAGATTCGAGTGGACGACGCGAAAATTCCGGTGTTTTGACCGGAGAAATTGGTGGCGAAAACGGAGGGGACGACAGATGAGACATTCCCATCAAAGTAGAAGTTGGAGAAGCAATCATAGAGTGACAATGAACACAGCAATGGTTCAAATAATTGTACTTATTTTCGATAGAAGCCGGAGAATTCATTGGAGGAAAAGAGTTATCAGATAAAATACGAAGTTGTTTTGTAGAGTGCGCAAAAAAACAGACCTTTCGCTTGCAATTCTTGCCATCTTTACATGCTTCAGTTCGATATCGCGTCGGATGAAGCCAGCACTCAAAAACTCCATGGGCAAACTCGCAATTATCCCCTTTGCTGCAATGGCCTTTACGAAATTCTTCACATACAGTACCAGAATAATGGTACCTTCTGGGATCCCTTCTCCGGGCCTTTTCTCCGGGATGAGCAAAGGGACAATCAGTCCAGTCATGGCTACGGCTTCTAGTGCACTTTCGAACCTTGAATTCATACATTCTGAAACGATCAGAGGAGTAAGGATCTGCATCATCATCATCGACGTTGTTGTACGGCAAGAATCTTTGAAACCGACCATCTTCAGCAGATTTGGGAAAGTCCATGAACATCTCCGTCGCCTGACTAGAGGTGGACCGGAGGCTAAACAGTTTTCTCGGAGGGATATCAATTTCTCTTGTGCTTTTCTTGTGATACATTTGGTGGGATTGATGGAACTTGAGCTGGTTCTGATCAGCAAAAACGCTACCCATATTTTCAATTTCTTGATTGAAATTCACGAATCTTATGAAATGTTTAAGGGAAAGGGAGCAGGATGAGGAAATGAGAGAGATCCAAAGAGGGTTATAAAGAGAGGAAAAAGATATGTAGAGAGAGAATTGTAGAGAGTGACGAGGATGATCTGAGGTATGGGCTGAAAAATTCGTGTCTCCATTGTATTAGGTTTTAGCATGCAAAATCGCGTATGTGGCAGCTCCACATTACACACTGCATGCAAGATTTCTTGTCGTGATTCAAAGGAAAAGTCGGACCAATGATTTTATTTGAAGGTTGTTACCTATTCACGACAAATTTACCATCGAAGAGTATTTAAAATTACTCTTGAACAAATAGTAACCTCTATTTTCTTTTTTTCTTTTTATACGATTTGCAATCTTTTAGTTCGAATATCTATATTATGATCAAGTTGTGAGGGCACCTGTCCTCTTGTCTCATAAATTTCATGTCAAACAAAAATAGAAATATTAATTTTTAATGGCATTTTGTCAATCTTTTTGTCATCCCCTTTGTACTAGTAGCATGACTCAAATAATAATATTATTATGTGAAAAAAGCAGATACGTCAAAAAAGAATTTTATATTGTACCACTAATCTTTAACTTATTGTTCTTGTAGCATATGGTCTTCAATCTTTGACATTTGGATGATCTCAATATTTTAATATTATTATGCAATCAATCAAGAATATCGATAAGTTACGCTTCACAAAATCAATTACTAAATATTAGAAGCAAGACATGTATTCAATAAATTTAGATGATAATCTAACGAAAATTTGTATCATATTTGTAATTGAAAATTAATTGTGAAATTATAATGAAAGATAAATTGAAAGGTTGGGACCAATTTACTATTATGGTAATAGATTGATGACCCCTCGTGCAATTTTCCCTCTATTAAACAAAAGTGAACTGAAAAAATGGGCATATAAATCCTTTTCAAAAAAGTCACTTGTACATCACTTAGAGGGCTATAAATTTACAGTCCTCTCTAATTAGTGTGGGATCCATGTTAGAGAGGATTGTAAATTTACAGCCCTCTAAATGCTGTAAGTGCAGCACAGTTGAATCGTTTTTACTCGTAAACATTATTCAAAAAATATCTTGTTAATTAACTCATTTTCTTTTCAGGATAATGCTTATGATTGACTGCACCTGACACGTGTCAATTGCGATGACGGATTCTGACTTTGCTTGAGAAATACTTGTTGCTTTGTTGTTTTGCTCTTCTTGTAATTTTGTCGATCCCATTTTTCTTTACTTTTTGGGCTTCACTTCAGGTGAGTAGACCATGTGCACAAGGAGCCATTTGTTCATTTCAAGGTACGAGCTTGAACCGGATTATATCCCTCCTCTTAGAGGGAATTCTTTCATCACTATTCATTCGTCTCACACGAATTTTCACATTAATCATGTTTTCATCTGATTTTGCTAGAGTCTGTATTGTATTTGATATTTCCCTCCATTTCTAGTCATATTTGTTGACTAGTTGGTATATATTTTTCATAACCGTCCAGTTGCTGCGGATATTATAAATATCTTTTCCATGTACCCCTTATGTATTGAAGAAGCAAACCTAGTTTGTACTCTACGAAGGAACCCAAAAAATCAAGAAAATTTGTTCGGTCTCCTTTATACCTAAATTTTCTCATGTTTATTCTCCTACCGTTGGTTATTTCCTAGTTTTTGTATTTTTATTTATTTGAAAGTTGTTATACAAGTTAAGATTGCTCCTCATTCCAAGAATTGTTCCTGGTACTGACGCTTCTCCATCTTTATGTATATTTATTACAATATATATAATTGTCCTGGTATTGCTACTTCTCCATCTTCAAATACAATAAAAATCCAAACATTCCCTCCTTCACTCTTTCTCTTAAAAGAGTGAATATGAAGAGGAAGAAGAAGATAGAGCTGATAGTGGCGATGACATGCAGAAGAAGAAGAAGAAGTAGAAAAGGAAGAAATGATTTTTTTATTCATACATTGGTCATGTTTTTTCTTCTTATTTATGTTGCTTTGAAATAATTGAAGAGTCATTTGACTGTATAAACATTCATCGAACCAATAATAGTCAGTCAGAATATATGCTTGACGAGAATGACTACGAGCTTCTTCAGGAAAGCCACTGTTCCACGTCCAAAGCTTGCATGTTTTACGTGTAGGGTTAGTGTTTTGTTAAATCTGTAATTTTTAATTATTTGCATTTTGTTAAAACTAATTAGGAGAGTAACAAGTTTAAGCGACTGAAAAAAGTTCAGAGGGATACAAAGGGTGTTCGCGTTGTGCGGGCACCAAGGACCTGAGGGCACACCAAGGATACAATTGCACTTGTACACTGAAAAAAAAAATCAGCGCTGCTCGGAGACTAGTGTCTAGGCAACACGGACACAACACGAGCAACATTTCGAAATATTGTTTAATTCATCGGCAAGGGAAAACTAATGAATTGAAACATCTTAATTGTTATT
>CAIGRS010012987.1:0-11903 GCA_903798395.1 Fraxinus floribunda
CAGAGCCCTAGATGCCACTAAACCAGATAGTGTGGATAAATCAGCTCGGGTCGAATCAAAGGAATTATCATCGTGTTTCTTCCCAGATAATGTCCACCTCATTCCTGGAGCAAGTGGACCTGAATGAGAGACTTTCTTTGGTGGATTATCTAAGACATCTTTGCTAGTTTCTTTCGAACACTGTGATTGTCTAGGTGGATCAATTGGAAAACCTGAAGCAGCTTCTTCAATGTGAGGGTTAAACGCTTCACTTCGACTCTTTAGATTGGGATGGCCCTGTCTTCTCTGTAACAGAATAGGACCAATAACTAGTAAGAGCATGAGCACGTGTATGAGAAAACAAACCATGTTCAGAAGGCTACAAGATTGTCAACCTATGTGCACATGTAGTTACCATCTTGCCAATTGGAGGATCCAGGATTTAATCTATGTGGGGAACAAAGTTGTAAGACTTGGGTCCACCTGTGGCGGTGCACATCAAGAAATTCAACACCATGACTCTACCCTCAAACTGGTTTTTCCTTTTCAATAGCTTAGACTATTGGATGTTTATTTTGCCTAGCAGGATATTCATGTGGACAAGCTAAAGGTCCATTTTTAAAAATTGCAATTGATATAAGAAGACTAGATATAACTAACTAGTCTCCCAATACTTTGTTTACAAGAATCAAGTTCTTACTCTATATTTATATGACGCGTATTTGAAAAAAAAACCAGGAAACAGGCTGAGCACGAAATGAACATCATGGCAATGTTATGCCCCCGTTTGGCCCCCATTTTTTTCCATTACATTACATTACATTAATTTTTTCTCTCTCTTTATTTCAACCACACATTCATCAAATAAAATAATATTACACACAAATTTAAAACTTTTCATTACTTTTATACCACACATTCTCCCATCAATCACTATTCCAAAAATTTTTAACACCCCAAAATGGGGGCCAAACAGGGGCTGTGTTAGCATAATTAAAACATGGATGTTCTATTCTCATAAATGCAAACTATTGACCACTCAGGAAGTGAAAAATGAAGAAAACTGAAAACCATCTTTGGTCTAAGAATGAAAATATATTAACCTGACGATAATAGAAGGTAGCCAAGAAAGGACAGAACCTCAAGACACAAATTGGAAAGAGAAAATTAAACAACTTATCTTCAACAATAAATAATGTTTTTTTTTTTTGAAAAAAGACTTTAATCGCCGACATAAAAGTAGTATTTTAAGACTTTTAAATTTGATCAGAGATAAATAACTTGTTAATATGTATCAAAAAGTTTGAATGTAATCTTTGTACCGGGAGAAGGCCCAATAGTTTAATCATCTAAAAGTTTAGAATAATGTCATCTTCCTATGGCGTAAATCAGAAGACCCATGTCACCCATCAGCATTTCTAGTTGCCTAATAATTTTGAAATTTTTAACGACAATCATTGAATATTTGAAAGATTGAGAGGGGAAGATGGAAGAAGACAGAGAAACAGAATTGACTTTGAACTTTAATCAGTTTTTCCATATACCTGCATTGACCTAGCTAACGCAGAGTTGGCATCAGGTGCTGGAACTGCCCGCTCTTCTTTTGATCTTCTTGCATCACTGTCACCCCTATGGCCCCTAATTCCAGGGGCTCCCTGACTGTAAAAGTTGGTTCAACAAACATTAGGCATCCATTAGATATTAGGTTAAAAGAGAAACTTAGTGCGTGTTTTGGATTCTTTATAACTTGCTGAAATTATTTTGGTGGAAACAGGTAGTAATTGTGGGTCCTATAAAATGTGTGATTAAATTAAAGTTTGACTAACGCAAATTATAAATTAAGGAAATCCAGAGACGCATAAGGTGAAATAGGAATATATAAGTTGGTTGCCAGAAAGCATGCTAGTCAATTGACAGTGCCCTGGAAATCTAAACAGACTTTTTATAAATAACGGAAGTAACTAATTTTTTTTTTTTACAATGAATTTCGGGCTGGCTACATGAATCATAGTTCGCCACTCCGATCAATTACTTGCTAAATCTACTAGAAGCTCAATTACTTTATATGAACGATGTTACAAAAATATACCATGAAGTGCAGGGTTTGCTTTATGATATGTGAATGGGGTAAATAAATTGCAAAGATATAAGAAGAATCAAAACAAGTACATGGGCAGATTGGTCATTCAAACCAGTAACTGTAAAAGCACGTACCTTCTAGCTTCCTCTTCGCGTAATTTTGCATCAATCTCTTTGCTGGGAGGGTATTTTGGCAAACTTGATGGATCACAAGCAAATGGTTTTGTCGTGAAGAACTGTAAAAGAAAATAATGATCAACAACAAATATGTCTCAACAAGGACATCAGATAGTAAGAAACTACTTTTAAGATCAGGAAGAAATTTATGTTATTAAAACTTAACACTAGAACAATGGAGTATTCATCCATTCAACATTGGTCGGTGAACAGAAATACCCAAATTGAGGTTCTACACCTAGCCCCTCGCCATCAATAGATCTCTTCTTGCAATGTCCCAAGTAATATTTTTGTGAACATTGAGTTGACTCTACTCCCATCATATGGTTTCATAATCTATATGGTTAAAACATCATCACCCATTTAGAGAATCTCTATTCTACACATTGCCTCCCAAACCATAAAATTTTTTCATCTCTACACCATATTTTTACCAATAAACGTACTGATTTAGCATATATCTATGTCTCCTCAGAGACTTAACAGCCTCATAAGTTGAAGGCAAACATTAAAAAACTTTATATTCTACTAATATTAAATGTGAAAAATAAGCCTAAAAGTAAAGCCAAAAATTTGCAAATTAACTTGCAGAGGCTATTACTTATCACCTTGTTAATTATCTTGGCTAAGCCCGTTGGAATTATAACGGTTTAGCTACTTCGTACAAAGAGGTGTATCATTATTCAGAAGTTTGCACCAACGTGAGACTGAGAAACACAGTGATGGTTTAATGTCCAAAACCATTGTCAGTGACAAGAAACTACAAAGCAACTCAGTATGGCCCCGTTTGATTCCATATAAAATTAAGGAAAACAGAAAATTTTCCAGAAAATTAATTTTTTACGAGTTTGATCAGTTTAAATTCTAGAGAAGGATAAAAACCTAGTTCCCAAGAAAAGGATAAAAATCTGCAAGTAATTTTCATGTTTCATACTTGTGACCTAGAAAAGCAATGTAAACAATTTCCCGAAATCTTCTTGGAGCTACCAAACTTCTAGAAACCTTCCGAGAGAACAGGCATTCTCTGAGACAACTTTCAAATATTTTAGTTTTCCCACTTCAGGTTGGAGAAAGGAGGAAATATCCACGAACTTCGATGCTAAGCAATTCAACGTTCGAAGAAAATGAAGAAACCACTTCAAGAATTGCAATTACACCCTTCTAGAGAATTAAATGGATCGATAACCTATATTTTTCTTACTCTAGAGAATTTAAATCACCACCACCAGCAACCCATCATGCACGTCTTAGCAATATCACCCTATTAACTTTTGACTGTTGTCCAAGTCAAAAAATACATTACACATTGATTTTTTTTCTCCCTAAACTCACCTATAACTGCAATGTACAAAGCCACTGAAGTTGTATGTCTAATAAAAGGTCATCAAAAAATAACTTTGTATGGATGATGCGTGGCAATACCCGCGAAAAACAAAGGACTAGATTCATAGTCCCGAGATTAGGGATCTTCAGAGATTTTGTCTTCTTTCCCACCTTCTCTAATGGAGAAGGGATCAAAGTCAAGATGGAAAGAGAGAGATCAAAGCCTTTTCTTATAAATACAATGACACGTTAACGTAGCTCAACATTTTCCTTGGAACGGGGGAGAGTAAGGATGCAAGTATATCTGTGTCTCTCAACTGAAATCCATGGCTGGAGGGAGAGAGGGAGGGAGAGAAAGAGACTTACCTCACTATTGAGAGCAGCAGCCGCAGTTCCTCGACTTGCAGGTTCAATAGAAAGTAAGGTCTCTATTAGGCCTAGAGCGGGACCAGAAACATCCTTAAACAGTTCAGCAATTTGCCGTCTGTAAGGTTGAGTAGGTTTAAATACAGTCGATTGAGGTAATTTTGATTTTCTCCAATAATCTTCGGATGGTGAACCACAAAGTTTGAAAATCTTGTGCAATTGCTCGACCTACAAGGTACAAAGAAATTTACGTAAATAATGGACTAAGGAAATATCATGCCCATAATATTGCCACATGTCATAAGCACCCAAGACCAAATGCCATATAGTGATGCCACTTCCAAGGACATTAAAGACAAGCCTGCAATTGCCAGTGTTCATTTTTAACAGCAATATCCAGCCTACAAATGAAGGCAAAAACACTTTTATATCTTTAAACCACCATCACAACAGCCAAAGTATTTTTGTTGTTAACAAATATCATACTTTCATGGACAAATTAAGAGCAATGCTCACTAAAAAAACACATAACTGACTCAAAAGGTGTAAGGCAAAACTCATTCCATGTAATTGTTTTACTTCTTCTTCTTCCTCAAAATAAGAGAAGAAATATTAATTAAATATAAAAAAACATACATATAAACATTCAGGAAAGAAAAGAGAACAGCACTTTTCAATGGCTTGGGGACATAGAGTGAGTAATATTAATTGGAAAGAGAATAAAAAACAATAGAGAAATTTTCAAGCACAATTAGTTGAGGACATTTGATATTTTTGAGATGGTGAAAGACAGGTTTCCATAATACCTCTGTTCTTCCAGGCATGATAGGCTTCCCTGCATATAGTTCCCCAAGGATACAACCAGTACTCCATAAATCTACAGCAACGCCATAACGAGTTGCTCCAAATAAAAGTTCTGGTGGCCGATACCACAAGGTCACAACACGGCTAGTTAATGGAACAATTTGATGATTATCAAAATAACTCGCTAAGCCAAAATCTGCGATCTTCAAGATGCCACGATTGTCAATTAAAAGATTTGAACCCTTAATATCTCGATGCAGGACACCATTCCTATGGCAATAGTCAAGTCCACTCAACAGCTGTTTCACGTAACATTTCACCTAATATTCAAAAATATATATAATTAGTGCATCTAAATGACAAGTAAAAGTGAAAGGTAAATCTTTCAGAGGTTTTGGCTTTTAAATTTCAGGATGGGAACATAAATCAAATATAATTAGAAAATCGATGGTGTAAGGCATCCTCCAAGTGCATGTTATGTTCAATACAAACAAACATAAACCAAGAACAATATATCATAAATAGTAGTACAAATGAAGAAGTGATGTAAAAGAACCTGAGCTTCGGTAAACTTTACTCCAGGAAGTGAAGCAAGTCCAGTGAGATCATGTTCCATATATTCAAAAACAAGATACAAACTAGACGATGTTCTGGAGGTAACCAAGCCCTCTAGTTTAATTATATTAGGATGGTCAAGCCGTCGCAATAGGAGGATTTCCCTTGCCATAAACTTGACACTTTCAGGATCCATATTATCAAAGCGCACTTTTTTCAGAGCAACAACTTTGTTATTCAGGAGATCACGACCTTTGTACACGCTACTGTAAGTTCCTTGACCAATCTGAAACAACAATATGGCATCACAGAAGTGCCAAAACCAATCATATAACAATAAATTTGCATGTTGCCAATCTTATAACAAGTTATAGTAATAATGGTTATTAATGATATTTTTCATGTATTACTATCAGTTCCGTCCATCTCGCTCATCATGCAATGCAAGGGCTTCGCCCTAAGCAAACCAGCTCAATGTTCAGAACATCCTACAAGAGAAGTTGATTAACTGAAATCTGTTAAGAGGCTTATCACTCTTTTTTCAGACATTATAACATTTATATGGCACCAAAGAATTTTAATAATCTGAATCTCCATTCACCCCAATGCTTAAAACCATTTTTACTGAATCTAAGGTGCCTATAACACTATTTGTATGATTCATCCATTGCATGACCTAATTGTCACCCCTGTTAGTCCTTCATTCTTCAGAAACTGTAAGTTCGATGAATATGCAAAGTTAGTATATAATATTTCACTTAAAACGATAGGAGAAAAGAATTTCATCTAATATAAACCAGACCTACTTTAGAAACCATTGCTTCAAAACTCAAAAGGCTGAACCTTAAACCCTCAGACTCCTTTTATTCTAATATGATAGTTTCTTAAAAATAACGAGAGCATCAAAACAGTAGTCACTCTGACATTTAAAAGCTGATTATTCAAATCCGTGGATGTAGTAAATAAGAGAAAGTAAAACCACGAGAATAGGCCAAGACACTACTAGTAATCGACAAGCCAACCAAGATCATACCTTATCTAGTTTTTCAAAAGTATCAGCTTTGCGCGGAATCCATCCTCTGATCGCTTCACTGGCCACCATAACGAGCCAAGAAGGCCACCCTGCTGCAACCTGTTCTCCTTCTAAAGCTTTGGGAACACTTCCCATACTGGGAAAATTATTCCCAACTTCATAATTCTCATAGTGATCATCCCTCACCCTACTTGATCTGTTCCCTTTCCTGTCAATCGACCCAATTCTCACAACACAATTTTCTAACTTCTCCTTTACCCTAAAACTCACCCCCTTCTTATCAAATGACCCGATTCTTACAACACCATTCTCCAATTTCTCCTTCACCCTAAAACTCTCTTGTCTTCTGGACGAAATATTTTGAGCCAATTTTGATGCCTTTCTAATAAATTCTCTCTGCTTTGGGCTTTCCTCACTATCTTTGATAGCTGAAGAGGGTTTTCCACAAACACAACCCATAATTCACTAATAAAAATTACAGAAATAAATAAAAATCCTTCCTTTACACTTGTAATTTCATCAAAACACCCAACCAAATTGAAATTCCACGGAGAGAAAAAACAGTTCGTTAAAAAATTATTCAATACTCTCAAGCAATCAAAACTTCAAAAATTCAAATTCCCAAATAGCGTAATAAAAAACCAAGAACCCCAGTTCTTGTTCAATTGCTTCGTGAACAAATAAACTCAACCTGACACTCAATTCGATTAAGAAACAGAACCCAATCCTTTCAAATTGAAATCTTCAATCGAACAAAAACAAACGGAGGAATTCTTTATATTCAGATATGAATGTTTCAGCTGTTTAAACGAAACCCAGAAAAATTCTTGAACCAAAAAAATAGTTGGTCTAGAAGAAAAATTTATATGAAACTATATTTGACTGTTCAACACGCTTATACATATATAAAAAAAAATAAAAAATATGAAGATATACTTTTATATACTACATAGTACATACACAATCATAGCCGGCAAACAGCTCTACGGTCAAACTGTATAACAGTATCTCTCTTTCATTGGACTAGACAGTGAAAACAAATGTAGTAATGCTTTTAAGAAATTTTTTGGCATAAATTTCCATTCAGAAAGGAATGTCGTTTTGTACTTGTTAAATTAACTTTGTTATATAAGTTAACAAAATAAAAAAATATATATACATTTTTCCTTAAGAAATAAAAACTATATTTTATTGATAAAATTATTCGAGTTACAATGTTTTAAACTTCGACAATAAGTTGAAAATGCTAAAAAATGCAATAGATAATAGGTTGAAGGACGGACAACCTCAACTGTATATATTTTTTTATCGATTTAGGCCTTTTTAAAACGCGTAGTTGAGAGTTGCATAATCTTGAAATTAAGATTAAGTGCTTAATTGTATCGTTTCATTCTTGTGGGTGTAAGAGCTTCAATTTTAGGAAGCTTATGAAGTCTCCTTGTCAAAAAATATGTTAAAAGACTAATAGTGTAGATTATCCTAAAAGGCCTGCAAGAACATTAGTATTACAATTTATGTTAGGTACACAAAACTTATAATTATATAACCACCCAAGTTGTTCAATTTTTTTATGTTTAAACTTCCAAGTTCGTATTAACGAATATATTTAGAGCTTGTTTGGTACCAATTTTAATCCAATTAAAATTGAAAATATAATCGTTATTGAGTCCTACTCGTCTAATAAAAGTCAACAATAACGACTAATTTTTCAATTTTAATCCGATTTTATCTCTACCAAACATACTCTTAGTAAGTAAAATTAGTCGAAATTGAACATGATTAAAAAAAAATAGTAGTGTAGCACAATTTGTCAATTATATTCTCTAATTGAATGAATCAAATATGAAAAGAATTAAGTCTATAATTTTTTATTTTATTTTATCAACTTTATTCTATCCGTATTTATAGTAGGGGATTATATTCCTTGTCAATATTTTCATTAATTTAATATAGTTAAATGTGATGTATTTATTATATTAAATTTGAAAAATTAAACATACTTTTACAAATATATTAACGTGAAACTATTTACGCCACATTTTTTTTTATAACTACACCATAATTTAATTGCATAAAAGTTTTATAACATTATTTATTATTATATTTATGTCTCCAATTTTTTCATTGCATTGTTATTCTCAAATTAGCACAAGTATCTTTGATCCAAAATTTTTGATAATATGAAGTAAAAAAATTTAGTCGCCCCTCGTATTTTTAAATAAGAGAAAATAAATAAATTTTAAATTAATACTAAATATTTATTCCTCATTTTAAAACAAACTAACAGTATTTTTGGACGAAACCCTATTAAGGACTAGATTTGTTAGTTAAGAAACGTTAAAGAGACGAGTATGAAAAAAAAATTAAGAATATTAATACGTCAATGAATAAAGGTTAAGGGTCTTTAATGCAATTAACATGGTATATTTGTAAAAAGACGTGGTGTAAAGTTATTGCATTTTTTCTCTCGTTCAATTGTACATTACTTTATTATTTATGGTTTTTTCTTATTTTTTTTAATTCCCACTGCAAATGTTGAACAAGTCCGGTTAACGTAAGACTAACTGGTAAATACTTTCCTTGAATGGGGATTTCCATCCTATTCATATGTTTTGATTTGGTTTAGTCCTCTTTTACCCTTTCGTTATGGTTTAGTCCTCTTTTACCCTTTCTTTTTTCTTTTAATTAATTTTGATTAACATAAGATTAAATAATATTATGTCCTATTGCGTAATTTTCACCTCCTCAGTTTGAATCAGTCTCTCCTAATGAGTTTGGTAAGCTTCCATCAATCACCTTGTCCTCTTTGTAACATTTACAATCCAACAAAAAATAAAAAAGTTACCCCTCTGAGGTGGTTGGTTGGTGGAGAAGGTGAACGCGAAAATCGAAAGTCACTAGTTCGAATCTTCTGCCAACACTTCTTCGATCAAATTCGTCGCACTGAACTTGCTTAATGCAGTTTATCTCTCATGTATGATTTGCGGGCTATTACAAATGAAGCGATGTTTATCCAGTGCGCACTCATGAGTAACGTCTGCAATTTCTTACGTCAACAAAAAATAAACAAAAAAGTTGGTCAATATTATTCTTAAATATGGTTTAAAAGTTACTATTTTAAAGTTATTTTAATCAAAAACACATATGCTTTATTAATTCTTGAAGGCAAGTGGAGTTATGGGATTTCGAATTATTTTCTTTTCAATATTTCATTCCTTGAAAAGTAATTTGTGTAACATATTTTAACATTCAATAATAATAATAATAATAATAACAACAACAACACTGAAACTTGTTACGGGCCTTTTTTGGGTCCTTCCACTTCGTTCATCCACCTCATCCGTCACGTGGGCGAACTGATTTGATGTGCCCATGTGGCAACCGAGGTGAATTCATGTCTGACGAACCGAATTGAAAGTTCTATCGTCTCACCTCGTAGAAAAGTCGAACTGAACTGAAGGCACTGTCGCATCACATTGTAGAAGAGCTGAATTCATCTGTCATTTACGACAAATACAAAGGCCCGCACTCCGTATTTGTCAGCCTCACAATTCGCCTCACCTCTCTCGTACCAAGATCTTTTGTGAGATCTACCAAAAATCAAATTCCTAACTGATTCATGGGATGTGTGGCAGGCAACCAATGGTTAACTTAGCTGTTATGTCAGAAAGCATTTAATGCCAGCCAACATATGGATAGACAGATTAATGCCTGGGGAGGACGACCCTTCCGGAATCTGAAACCACGTGTCCCACCATCCAACTACTCTCCTCTTCCACTCTCTAGTATAAATACTCCCTCTCCATAATGAAGAGGGGGTTCCCATTTTTATTTTATTTTTGAGATCTACACTTAGTCTTTGATCTCTATTCACTATATATTTACACATATTCTCAACCACGTCCCCGGTGATTACTTCATCGTTGGGCACCACTTTCCGATTGACTGAAATACTAACTTGATCGTCGGAGTGCTCGCGGCCGCTTCCACCCCCATTGGAAAAGGCCACGAGTGACTGACGGTGTGTTACCACGCATAGGGAGGAGCATACATGAAGATATATTCTGTTGGTCACATGTCGGATCCATTTTTCGAGGTCAACAAACTCCATTGCATGTAAAGTTTAGATTTGAAATTTCTCTACATTCCATTATATTTCTCGATGATTTCATTTTCTTTTCCATAATATTTGTATTTTTTTTTCCTCTGACTCCCTTTAGTTGGAAAACATTATTTAACTTTATTTCTTCTGCAATTTAAAATATCTTTATTGAATTTAAAGGTACATAGTTTATCTGGGAGTCCACCTCAGGCATTTTTAGCTAGTTGTACTTCGGATGGTTTATCATGCTCGTTCGANTTTTTTTCCTCTGACTCCCTTTAGTTGGAAAACATTATTTAACTTTATTTCTTCTGCAATTTAAAATATCTTTATTGAATTTAAAGGTACATAGTTTATCTGGGAGTCCACCTCAGGCATTTTTAGCTAGTTGTACTTCGGATGGTTTATCATGCTCGTTCGATAGTTTTTATTCAGAATCAAGTCTATCAAGCATTTGGAAGGTGGGGGAATGGAAATAATATCTTGAGGGACATCTTAATATGGGGGGAGGGAGCAGGTAAAGGGTATTTGGAAGGTGGTGGAATGGAATTGGATGCTTTATTGCTAAAAGTTCTTGAATCGACCATGATGTTTGATCTCTGTTCCATATCTCTAGGAAGGAAGCATGCTGCATTAGTCTAACAGAAGATGCCTCCCCTTGCATTTTTGGCCCAATTGAGAAGCAGAGATGGTCATACGCATGTGCAAAGCAACTGATTGAGAGATTGATTTATGGTAAGTGAACTTAAGTTCATAGCTATTGTTGTTTTGGTATTGGAACCTGCATTATTTATTCCTCACTCAATTATTCCATAGCCGAGGGTTTTGAGAATGGTCTCGAGTTGAGGGAATTGCTTGAGAAAGAAAAACATGAAAGGAAAAAGATTTGAACTTTATCCTTTGCTAGATATGTATAACATGAAAGAAAAATGATTTGAACTTTATCATTTGCTAGTTATGTATAACATGAAAGAAAAAGATTTAAACTTTATAGTTTGCTAGTTATGTATATTATTAAATTTGGGAACAAATTTCTGCAACTCAATGGTATCTACTATCCAAACTTCTTAATCCTCTTGTTCGATATCAATCTTTACTGTTGGAGAATTCTGTTACTGCTGCTGGCCTATTTTGAATATGTGACTGCTTTTGTAGCAGTGGAAATCTCATTTTGCCTAATAAAAGTTCCTTTTGTAGCCATTTGAAATCACAAATTACATTGTATTACAAGTAACACATCTTTAATTTTATTGTCATTTTTTAAGTTTCAAGTTTCATATACTGAATTTTCTGTTTTCATTGGAACATGGAAAATGTGATTAATTCAGGGTTATGGCATGTCTGTGCTGGCCTATTGGATTTGCTTGCTGATTTCAATTTGTTTTTTGCTGTTCAATTCAGTTTTTTGCACTTCTAAAGGTAATTGCTCTTTATGTTGCCTTCATCATGGTTGCCGAAGGTAAAGAAAGTTTTAAATACGAGGGA
>CAIGRS010013032.1:0-16459 GCA_903798395.1 Fraxinus floribunda
CCGCGCTTTGATTTCCTTGAAATAAGTAGAGAAATGTGATTTTTCGCGTACCTGTTATTTTCCCATCAAAGTTTAATTTGCTATATCTTGCTTAATTTTACATCTGTTTTTGAAGAAATGAATGCTCAATCTCATCAATTTTTCATGTTCAGGGAAAAGGAGATGGTAGATTTATTGACCCTAACAAAACAACAGAAACTTTAGAATCCGAGGAGTCCAGCAGTGGAGGTTTGTTTGTACCTGGGAAGGACAGAGTAATGTTTAAACCTCCCGAGAGGAAATCACTTTTAGGTATGCTTTCATATCACTATGTCTTAATAAACTATAAGTCATATTTTAGGTTCATGTCATCCAATTGCCCAACAACTCTGGTAGTTTTTTAATTGTCAACTGAATCAGGCAACGGTGGTTGGTGGCAGCGACAATTTCCTCAAAGAAAGTGAGTGGGTGTTTTTTTTTTTGGGGAGGGGTGGGGGGGTGTTAATATGAAGAAAGGAGGGCAGTGTAAATGTGGAGCGGAGTACTTAGATACGGTCCAGGCTGCTAGTTCTCACCTCACATGTCAAAATTTTTTTGGAACATGATTTGCATAAGCGAAGTCTTCTTTATCTGATCTTTTGGTAAACTGATTTTTTGCTTGTGAAGCATATTTTGTCCTGCAGTATTCACCACCTGTCCATAATTTAGAAACATGATATTCTCTCTTGAGTTCCACGATATATGGCTGAATTATTTAACTTTGGTATGAAGGGATGTTAACTCCAGTCATATCTTTCCTTTTCTTTTTTCATTTCCTTTTTCTTGCAGAAATCTTGCATCACATCTTCATCCTCTGCTGACTTTCCATGTGATACTCTTGACTATTTCTGTTTCTTCTATCTTTAATTATACACCTTTGGTTATTGGAGCAGGGCTTGATGTTCTTGCCAATACCAAACGTGGAGGATCTAGGGATGAGGGGGCATTCAGGGTCCCTAGAGAAAGAGTTGCATCTGTTGCGGCATCGCTTGATGAAGATGAAGAGAAGTTGACTTCTTCAGGACTTGATGAAGTAGGAAATGTTGGACCAAATGGCGCACGTAATTACGCTAATAGGCAATATCGTGAATCGGCATCGACTCTAGAATCTAATTCAGGTTCCTTGTTCTGTTTTATTTTGTATAAATACCATACGCAATCAATGCAGACAGCATATACTTGTATAGACATATAAACCTCAACACTTAAATGGAGGTCAAAATTAAATGAGTACTCTCCGCACTAATGTTTTTTACCATTTTGATTTACTTCTCGTTTTAATGATCTGTTCGATGAATTTGCAGAGAGTGCTGTAACTGAAGAACATCAGTCGAATGACACACTCACGCAGCAGCGCAAGGATAAGTATATGCAGGTACTTGTAATTTCCTGTGCACTTTTCTAGCGCATTCCCTCTTGTTGTGACAATTTATTTGCATTTGAAATGGTAATTTTATAGCCTAATTATTATTTCTTGTTTATGAATTGCATCAAAACAAGCAATTGTAATTTGCCATGTCTCTTTAGATGTCTTTGTAAGCAAATTAGATCCTAGATCTAGCTTTAAATTTACTGGCTAGCTAAAGTTAATGATAAGTCTAAAATAAATTTTCTAACCCATGGAATACATGTCCCACGGGATTTCCAGTAATTTGATCATATGCACGAGTAATTCCTAAGGTGTGCAATTTCAATAATTGTCGACTATTTCATATAATTTCAGGTTCCAAGTGCATCTACTGGAAGCTCAAGATCAAGGAGTCCTAGTTTTGACAATGCTGACCATTATAGGAGTAGAAGCAAATATAGGGAAGACTACAGAAGTTCAAGTAGAGAAACGAGGAGAAGTGGAACTTACAGGGATGAGCGGACTCCTAGAGAATCATCATATGGATATGAGGAGCGCAGTGGTGACTATGAAAGAAGAAGGAGTAGATATGATAGTTCTAGGAGGACACCTGGTAAGTTGTAAATTTGCTTTTTGACTTTCTTTTGTCGTTTACTACTTTTAGCGGCATTTTTCTCAAATAGAAGTTAATTCAAAATACTCTCAAATGATTGATGAATGTTTTTTGTAAGTCAACCTTATGACATGTTCAAAATAACATGGAATTCTATTGCTGTCATATGCTGCTTTGTTGTGTGTACTTGCATAAAAGATGAGTGGTTTTGCTTTCCAGATTCCTGCCGATTTTTCTCTGTTGCAACTTCCAATGCATATAATAATCATATTGAAACTGTGCCTACACCCCAGGCAGATCTAACTGGGATGATGGGCGTTGGGAGTGGGAAGATACCCCACGACGTGATGGTCTCGTTTCTAGCAGCAGACGCCATGAGCCTTCACCATCCCCTATGCTTGTTGGAGCCTCCCCGGATGCACGACTTGTTTCCCCATGGTTGGGAGGTCGTACCCCTAATTCTAATGGTATGCCATGTGCTTCTTGAACACATCTTTTAAGCTGCATGATCTTGATTTGAAATCATTTTGTATGGCTTTTTAGGCAAACTTTTTAGACATAATTAACCAGAAAGTTGTACGTGCACAGGAGGTGCTGTATCTCCTTGGGATAGCATTGCCCCTTCCCCAACTCCAATTCGGGCATCTGGGGCATCAGTTAGATCTTCAAGTTCCCGATATGGTGGGAAGTATAATCGTGCTACTTTTTCTGGGGATAAGTTGCCATCATCTGAGGTATTCAGTTTCTCATTTCCTTTTTACTTCTGTTTCTAACATCTCATGGAAAAATCTTTCTCAAAATTATACTCTGCTCTGCTTTCTAATTAAACTGACAAACGGTATTCTTTTCTTTCTTTTTTGTGGTCTCCTTTTCTTCCTCAAAATTATACTCTCCTATGCTTTCTAATTAAACTGACAAGTGGTATTCTTTTCTTTCTTTTTTGTGGTCTCCTTTTCTGGTTGTAGGATGGAGAAGATGGCCCGGATTATATATCAAAAGACCAGAATCAAGAGATCACTGAAAACATGCGTTTAGAGATGGAGTACCATTCTGACCGTGCATGGTAATTTCACCTGACTATTTTTTTTTTTGGAGTTTGTTTTATATGTACAAGAGCATGGATATTAGTTATGATGATTATTAGTGTACATACAATGACTGGGGATACAAATTAATATTGCATCAAACATGTGTGTGTGTGTGTGTGTGTGTGAGAGAGAGAGAGAGAGAGTATAAATGGTTTTTTAAGTGGTATTATTCAATCTAGATATTGCTCGTGTATACACTATTTATTTATTTATTTTCTCATGGTTTACCATATACTCAGTTTTATCTTTATTTTCGTGGTAGCATACATACTTTATATTTACAAGTATGCAAAGAAGTTCAAGAATCTTCTTCAATACCCGTATTCCGTAATGTCATTATTGAAGTAAACTCCAATTCATGTTTTCTATTTCCAGTACTGGATTTTCATGCCCAATGCCTATGCTGTTTTGGAGTTTGTAAATATTTCTGCATGTTGGTACCAAATAGTCTAATTAAAGAACATAATTAATTGGTTATATTGTGATTGTATAGGTACGATAGAGAAGAAGGCAGCACATTTGATGCAGATAGCTCCTCAATTTTCCTTGGTGATGAAGCGTCTTTCCAGAAGAAAGAGGCAGAGCTGGCCAAAAAATTGGTATGAGGTTTACATGTCATATGCTTGTCATCGTTACTTTCTTTTGAACTAGAAGAGCTTGTTGATAGTCTTGGAATTTACAAAATCTTAAGTAGAGAATTTCAGCACTTTGTGGTGGGGGGGGGGGGGGGGGGAACCTTTATGCCCTTGTAGCACATGACAAGATAACATCATTAGTAGCCCATGGTCAACAAGATAACTTCATCAGCAGTAGATCATGTTATTTATGTATATCCTGCTGTTTGTTTTGGAGATTACAGCCCATAGAATCCACGTCTGCTGCATTTTTCCCTCACGATTGCAGTAGCTAGATCAGGAGGTGATACTTTGTCTTCCTAGTTACACGTGGGAGTAACACTGCAATATGGAATAGGCATTTAACTCTGTCCAAAAGCAAGAGAAAGTTAGCTTGTGAGTTAAGTCAGGTTATGGAATGGGCAGACTGGTTGAGACTTGAATTCAGCCTTCAGCCTTCACCCTCAGTATCATCCTTAGTTTGGATATTTATGCCTTCTCCCTTCATTTAGGATGTGGTTGTTATGCAATTAATGCATGCCTCATGATGTTTGACCTTGATTATTTTACTGCTACAATTTGAACGTGCTCCAAACCCAAGAAGAAGTAGAAGAACAAGAGTTTCCTAGGAAAGTGACTTCCAAGGTTTAGTAACGTATAACTGGGTTGTTTCCTAATAAAGATGTAATGACTTTTTTTCTCTTTTTTTTGTTTTCTATTTTGGTCTTCAGAATTTACTCAACAATCATAATTCCTAAGAAATCAGAAATACCACATTCTCAACAAAATTAGGCCTATTAAAACATGTTTAAAAAATACAGAAATATCTTGAAATTATATTTAATATAAATCAATGTTCAGAGAATCTAAATGAATACTATGGTTTTACTATCAATAATCTTATGCTTGTGAATGCTGCCTAGGTTGTTTGACTATCATGCATATTGATTCATATTTGGTCTAGATTTTCTGCTTGTGATAGCATGAAGGGATTAATCTATAAAAGCTGGCATGAAGAGACTGCATTCGAGTATTTTATGGAGAGCAGGTGTAAACAGTAGTGTATACTATTTTGTGCAATACTCATGGTCCCTATTTATGATTAGGTCGTTTTTGTTATAGATTTAATTCCTGTTTATTGATCTATATGGCAAGAGATATTAGGGAATTTGATGATTCATGTTAATGGATTATTTTATCTTGTCACATTTATATCTGCAAGACGGTGGCTGATAATGCTATTGTGCACTTCTAGTTGACTGTTTAGTGGGATTTGTGATATGTTAACTGCAGGAGCTTTTAGCAAAATGTTGTTTTAAGTCCCATTATTATAATTCTCATGTCCTTTTTGTGTTCAACAATTTTCTTTTTTTCTTGGTAATGTGATTATTTCAGTCATCCATTGATTGCTTTACCTTATCACAGGTCCGGCGAGATGGGAGCAAGATGACTCTCGCTCAGAGCAAAAAATTATCACAGCTCACTGCAGATAATGCCCAGTGGGAGGACCGCCAACTTCTTAGATCTGGAGCTGTAAGAGGAACAGAGTTGCAGACAGAATTTGATGATGAGGATGAAAAGAAGGTTATTCTTCTTGTTCATGGTAAGAAATAATTTCTTCACATTATCTAATGTATGATAATGTTACATATGACCCGAAGCAAAGTTCCCATATTTGTTTAGAGGTTCACCATTTTTCTCATAACAGATACAAAGCCCCCTTTTCTCGATGGGAGGATTGTCTTCACTAAACAAGCTGAGCCAATTATGCCACTAAAAGACCCTACATCAGATATGGCTATTATATCACGCAAAGGATCGACTCTTGTGCGAGAAATTCATGAGAAGCAGAGCATGAACAAGTCACGGCAACGATTTTGGGAGCTTGCTGGCTCAAAACTAGGTGATATCCTTGGTGTCGAGAAGACTGCAGAACAGGTATGCTTAAATTTTTAATTTTCCGAAGTCATTAGGCTAACAACTTTGCGTTGGACAGTCATGTATCTAAAGATTTTTCATATTAATTGCCAGATTGATGCAGATACTGCTGTAGTAGGTGAAGAAGGTGAAGTTGATTTCAAGGAAGAGGCCAAATTTGCACAGCATTTGAAGAAGGGTGAAGCAGTGAGCGATTTTGCGAAATCAAAAACACTAGCTCAACAGCGACAGTACTTGCCCATATTTTCTGTTCGAGAGGAGTTGCTGCAGGTTTTGCATAAGCCCCTTGAAAGGCACTTAAAATCCTTAATTTTTGCTCCTTTTTTTCCTTAATTTAGTGGTGTCTTTCATTGATGAAGGTGGTCCGCGAAAATCAGGTTGTGGTGGTGGTTGGAGAAACTGGTTCTGGAAAGACTACACAGCTGACCCAGGTTGGTTCAATTTTACTTACAATTGCAATCACACACTTGTGCATATATATTGACTCATAAATTTTATGGTTCACTAATAAACAGAGGTTGTCATAAAATGGTTACTTCAATATACCATGCCCCCGTTTGGTTTGGATTAAGTTTTTTAGTAGATTTTGATATAAGTTGATGGGATAGGTGGTTGAAAAGTTAATAGAAGTTGTGGGTCTCATAAAATGTGTGGTTGAAAATGAGTTTGAGAAAAAAAGATTTTCAAGTAATTGAGGCCAAAACAGGTGCTATTTTTGTCCATTATTTTTTATTTTTATAAATAATATCTCAAAATATTATACAGTCATCAGTTACCTGATATGTAAATATTGGCAGTACCTGCATGAAGATGGCTACACAACCAATGCAGTCGTTGGTTGCACTCAACCAAGGCGTGTAGCGGCCATGAGTGTTGCTAAAAGAGTAAGCGAAGAAATGGAAACTGAGCTTGGTGATAAAGTTGGATATGCAATCAGATTTGAGGATGTGACTGGGCCAAACACGGTGATAAAGGTAATGACATGTCTGTTCTTTCCACCCCCTTAAAAAGTATTTTGTTGATGGCCTTGGCATTCTCGTCTTGGATCATAATTAAAATTGCACATCTATTGATAGTTAAAAATTCAATTTGTTTTCTATATTTTGTAGTACATGACTGATGGCGTACTTCTAAGGGAGACATTAAAAGATGCCGATCTTGAGAAATATCGGTATGAATTTTATTAATAATTTGATATTATGATTTAAATATCAATGGGGTAACTTGTACCAAGTATTTCACCTTCTGTATCTTTTATCTTTTAGTGTTGTCGTAATGGATGAAGCACACGAGAGATCACTAAGTACCGATGTGCTATTTGGGATCCTCAAGAAAGTCGTTGCCAGACGCCGTGATTTCAAGCTGATTGTAACATCTGCCACTCTAAATGCTGAGAAATTCTCAAATTTTTTTGGGAGGTAATCATCTTTATTTTGGACAACTAGTCCAGGAAAATATGGTTTGCATCTTCCTTTTGTCCTTTACAGAGTAAACTCTGCCTGAGTAGTCAATTTGTAATTTTATTTTTTACATCTAATGCTAATTTTATCTTATTAAAAATTACCTTCACCTTCACCTTTGTCAATCCATCTTCCTCACCCTACACTCAGTCTCCCCTTTCCCCATCTGTCTCGGGAGACTCCCAAGTGAGTATCTAATGGGAGCTGATTGGGAGGGTGCAGGGTCGGGATTGAGGAAGAAGATGAGAGGAAGGTTATGAGGGTGTTTTTGGCATATCAACTAAAAGGAAGCTATTTTACATAAAAAATAGTGAGGTTATTTTCATTGGCACCAACTTGGTCCTTCTTAACAAATTTCTCTACTAATTTCTGTGCAGTGTACCGATATTTCACATTCCCGGAAGAACTTTTCCTGTTAAAATCTTGTACAGTAAGACACCTTGCGAGGATTATGTGGAGGCTGCTGTAAAACAGGTTATGACAATCCACATTACAAGTGATCCAGGTGATATACTCATCTTCATGACTGGGCAAGATGAGATTGAGGCAGCCTGTTATGCTCTTGCTGAACGCATGGAATCGCTTGAATCCTCGAACAAGCAAGTTCCTAAACTGTTAATTCTTCCAATATACTCTCAGTTGCCCGCTGACTTGCAAGCAAAGATATTTCAGAAAGCTGAAGATGGAGCTCGCAAGTGTATAGTTGCTACAAACATTGCCGAGACATCTTTGACTGTAGACGGGATCTTCTATGTCATTGACACGGGTTATGGTAAAATGAAAGTGTATAACCCGCGTATGGGTATGGATGCTCTACAAGTGTTCCCTGTCAGTCGAGCTGCTGCTGACCAGCGGGCTGGACGTGCTGGAAGAACAGGGCCTGGAACTTGCTATCGACTATATACAGAGAGTGCATACCTAAATGAAATGCTGGCTAGTCCTGTGCCAGAGATCCAAAGAACCAACCTTGGCAATGTGGTTTTGTTGCTGAAGTCTTTAAAGATTGACAACTTATTGGATTTTGATTTTATGGACCCTCCTCCTCAAGAGAACATCCTTAATTCCATGTACCAGTTGTGGGTTTTGGGTGCTCTGAATAATGTTGGGAATTTAACAGGTCTTGGTTGGAAAATGGTCGAGTTTCCGCTAGATCCTCCCCTTGCCAAGATGCTTTTGATGGGTGAGCAGCTTGGATGCATTAACGAGGTTTTGACGGTTGTGTCCATGCTTTCAGTACCATCTGTTTTTTTCCGACCCAAGGATCGGGTGGAGGAGAGTGATGCTGCTAGGGAGAAATTTTTCGTGCCAGAGTCTGACCACCTCACACTTCTGAATGTGTACCAGCAGTGGAAGGCTAATCAGTATCGGGGTGACTGGTGCAATGACCATTTTCTTCATGTTAAGGGGTTGCGCAAGGCTAGAGAGGTAAGATCCCAGTTATTAGATATTCTCAAGACACTGAAGATACCACTCACGTCTTGTGGTCCTGATTGGGACGTTGTGAGAAAAGCCATATGTTCCGCGTACTTCCATAACGCAGCACGACTCAAGGGAGTCGGGGAGTATGTCAACTGCAGGAATGGAATGCCATGTCACTTGCATCCAAGCAGTGCTCTTTACGGGTTGGGTTATACTCCAGATTATGTCGTTTATCACGAGTTAATATTGACGACAAAAGAGTACATGCAATGTGCCACGTCAGTCGAGCCTCAGTGGCTGGCTGAGATGGGACCCATGTTTTTTTCAGTGAAGGATTCAGATACATCAATGTTGGAGCATAAGAAGAAACAGAAGCAAGAGAAAACAGCCATGGAAGAAGAGATGGAGAACTTGAGGAAATTGCAAGAGGATGAAGAGAGGGAGACTAAGGTGAGGGAGAAGAAAAAGAGGGCTAAGGAACAGCAGCAAGTTTCTATGCCGGGATTGAAACGAGGCTCTTCTACTTATTTGAGACCAAAGAAACTTGGTTTATAGATTTTATTTCGTTTTACCATTATTACTGTACTGAAAATCTCAATGTATTAAAAATTGACCTCGACTTATTGTATCTTTGATAGAGATACAACAGTAATGCTCATTATTGTAGAAGAAAAAAGGTTAAATTTTGTTGGTTACACTGTTAGATTAAAAGGGGGAATGGTATTTGAATCTTGCTACATATACATCAAGATTTACATAATAATTACATAATGTCATATGTCACTTTACCATTTGTCAATTTAAAATACAATAGGCATTTTTATCCAATCGTCACCCTTTACGTTATATTATGCAATTCATTATGTACATTTTTTTATGTACAACTAGCAACATTCATAGTATAATAAATTACATGTACATCAAGATTTATGTAATAGGTTACATGTCATAGTGGCACTTTATCATTTGATCAAATTCTTTTACACCTTTTTGTAGATCACCCAAGTTTTAAACTATATATTTCGAAAAATAATGCTGTTTTCTAATTCATGAGTAACGATGTTTAGCTCTTGTTTGAGTCCTATTTGTTTTTGTTCAAAATACATTTTGGAATAGCATTTTGATGGAGGATGCGTGACTAAAAAATAAGGAAAATTTTGAGTGTGCGTATAATATTATTTTATTGAAAAATGTGTAGTTGAAAATAAAAGAGAGAAAAATATACTTTAAAAATAATGAATACATAACACGTATTTAATTATTTTTACTTGGATTAAGAGTTCATGTGGACAACACGTGTGGGCTGCATGGAGATGAGGCATATACATGTGGACCACGGGCAATGTACTCCAAGAAGTGATTTTGATCTGGAAATTTAAGGGTAATTCTCTTCGTGTTTCAGTTGAGTTTTGATTTTGAATTTGTTGTGTTTTGTATTTTGTGTTTTGTATTTTGAGTGTCTTTTTTGAAATTTCAGAAAATGCTTTCATTCTGAAAAATTGTTTCTCAAAACATAAAAATGGAAAACGCGTTTGTTTTAAAATTTTGAGAATTTTTTTTATAAATTTTAATGGTTTAATATTGATATAGTATTAAATAACATATAAATTTTGAAGTTGGTGAAGTTGGTGTAACATTGTAGATACATTCATAATAATTATTTGAAGTACAAGAATATACTTCTCTGTGGCATTAGAAAGATGTTCGATCTTCTTGTAACTGCGTTAATGAATACTCGCGAATCATTAGCAGTGACTTCCTAGCCAGAATACACAAAAATGAATTTCATATCGAAATCACATGTCAACATCACATTTTGTGTTACATTAGTTTTCCTTCCACGAAAAGATATTTGTCTCGATGTCGGTGCTCAAGTTGCAACATGTGTACTATCTATTGCACCTATACAATCCTTAAAGAAATGATATTTGCGCAAAATTCGCTCATGTACAACATCTTATCCCCATGTGGCTTCAACATCTTAATGGCCTCAATATCTTAAAACTAATTTTTTTTTATCAAAATGATTTTCAATCATACATTTCATACAATCCATAACTTTATTTATTTTTCAATCACAAATTACTTTAAGAGAAGTAGCATGATTCTTTATATGTTGTATATTTGTATTTATTTTTAATTTACCATTTAATATTACCAAATATAAATAAATCTGACATCAAAGTTTTGGATTTTAATCTATGCATTCTTGTACCCTTTCTAGTTTCAAACAAACAAAAGATTATAAGAATTAGATATAAACGCTAAACAAAACTTGTAATATACAACATAATCAGCTAACCTATCCAGCAGCCGCATCTCCATGCCAGGGTACTTTAATACAGATAACTCAAAATATAGTTATGACTTTATTTCATGTTTCCGATTACACAATATAACTGGTATATAGAAGCGATGAAGATGCAAAGACTAGAAATATTGACACCGAGCAACCTCAGTTGTGATACTTCTCTTATTTTGAACCATTGGGCGAAGGTAACTAGATTCTTTGCTCACGGGCCATTAAGAAATCTTCTTGTCTTCATTTTTCCACAACTTTGCAACCATTAAGTTAAATCTGCTCTTCGCACAAGTTACCAATTGCATGACAAGCTCTTTGCAAATTCAAAGTGTACTTGTTAGTAAAGCATATTAATTCAACAAAGCAAACCGTAAACTATATCTGGATGATAGTTTACGTATTGCCTAGCACTTTGTAGAAGAAGACGAATGGCTCATCTTACCAAGCAAGTATAAAGATGACAAGACTAGAGGGGAGCAATGGCAGTGAACAGATGAAACGAAAATAGATTATTAGAGCACCATAGTTATAAGAGCTTCCAATTTGATTAATTAAATACAGAATTCAATTAGAAAGTGCAATCAATCAAAACCTCAGTGTGTTTCTTCATGTAATTATTTCGTTTGAACAGGTTTTCATAATTTAACCTGAGGCATAAGTCATTCCATAGGCACATGTCAATCCTACGTCAACTGTAAGTAAAAATCACACTAATATATACGATGGAGTTGGTTACATCTTCAACCACATTTGATGGTCGCTCTAATTTTCAGAAAAAACTGAAAAGGAATGCAGAGTTGACATCTTAATTACATACTATATTCCTTTTCCAGCTAGAAAATTGATTAGAAAAGGTAAATTAAAAGATGTTTGCAGATCTAAAAATTGGAATACTTTCAACAAATGGCTTAATTCTGATACAACATTACCCTGTTCTACAGATTCTCCCTATTCTACAGCAACTATATACCCTCTACACTCAAACAATACAACCCCAACCCAATCGCCAGAAATTCTGCCTCCACCTCCATCTACCCTTCCCCCCTGCAAATTCACCCCCAAAATTATCCAAGCCGCCTCAGAAATTTCACCTCCACATCATGAATCAAATTATTTTACACCCAAAAAAACCCGATACGAAACCAGATTGAAGACAACAAGGTATAGAATAGCAAACAAAGAAATGGATTATCGGTACCTAAGATCGAAAATGGAAAACCAGTTGAAGCTTTGGATTATGGGTACTGAGATCGGAAACGGAAAACCAGTTGAAGCTTTGGATTGTGGGTGGAATCTCCAGTGTGAACCCTAGCTTACGGGAGTGAGACGGGGGAGAACTGAGAAAGAGTAGGCAGAAAGTGCATTTCCTGTGTTTTTGGCTTCAAAATTTCCAAAACGTGGTTTTGGGTTTCTGATTTTTTTTTTTTTCATTTTCAGAAACGTGTTTTCGAAAATAGAAAAAAGAACGCGTTTTCATTGTTTTGGAATATCGAAAATAGAAAATGGCTTGAAAACGGTACAGAGAACATGCCCTTAGCTTTTAGCCTTATTTTATATTGTACTTCTCGTTTTTCAATTATGTATTTTTTTTCCCAATTAGCTGAAGGTTAGCTTGATAAGTGATAGCCGTAGCTCTCACTAAATGTTGTACTCTTATTTTTATGATTTCTATAAAATACATCACCATGTGTGGTTTTAATTAAGAAAAATAAAACCTCGAGTTCACATTCACGAATCAATTTAATAGAACGCTATAGTATTTCCTTTTCTTATGCCAGTTTTGAGGTACTTTCATCTCGTTTTAGGAGATTTAAGTAAGAGAGTGTGAAGTTATAGTTTGAAAATCTAAACTTACATTATCATTGGAATGACACATTGTGTGAGCTTTTATAGTATAAGATGATGAATAATAATCGTTAGATAAAAATATACGTGGTCTCATCCGGACGGCTGACGCCTCTTGTAATAGGTATCAATCAATTATAAGCATTTAATGTTAATGTCATTTTGTTGCCCAAAATTTTACACAAGATTTAGACTTGATTTGTTTGGCTAGGTGAGATGACCGTGACATCATCAATCGTTTTACCAAAGTTCATGGAAGATCATCTTCCACTGAATCCATAGTAGCCTTATGCTTCACCGGAGGTTTGGTTACCCGTATATGGTTGGTTCACAGTTACCTTATGGGCATAATGACGTGGAGTGAGGGTCTAGGTTTGACAGCCATGTGGCCTTGCTTGGAGTCTCGCTGGCAAAGGCATAACATGATCAATTTTTTTACATTTACTTCAAAATTTCTAATGGTAATGTAGATAATTTAGATTAAGATTTTGATTCCAACTTAAACCAAAAGAAATGGAAAATTGAGCGTTATGCATTTTTCTCTTCTATTCCAATTTCGGAATAGTTAGTGGGTTGTTGAAAGTTGAAAATAAGTGATTACCTATTTCGAGACTAAGCTTAATAGTCTCAAAATCATTGAATATTTCTAATTATAAGTAACAAAAATAATATTTTTAAACACATTTGAAAATAAATGACTACTTACAAGTAAAATTGACTTAGTTTTAAACTTAGCCAAACATGACTCAATACTAGATCAATTGGGCTTAAGCAGAGCTCTTATGGGCTTGTTATTAGTATTCTCAGAAGACAAGCCAGATGTAAAAGAGAGCACTAATAATCTTAACGGCCTGAAGTACCCAAGAAGGCCCTTAATACTTATTATGGACTAAAGCTTAAACGGAATCGTACGTGCATCGTTACAAAAAGCTATGGGAAAAGCACGCAACTACAATACTTTTAACTTTACAATTTCATATTTACCAAACTTACAAAAAGATTTCAACAATCAGGTGATAAATAATAATAATTTTTTTCCCGTATACTCAAATACTCCCGTTTGCAAATCTCACCTCAACAAATTTTCCTGTTGACAAATCCTTCAAATTGAAAAGTCAAAGAATCGGGTTCATTGAAACCTATCAAACCCCCTTATGATGAATTACCAATCCTTAATTCCGATCACAATTGCGCAACCTCAATTTTCTTTTGTGGTTAAACTCATCCATAGCCAACAACCATACTCATCGTCATACTAGCATTTCATGAATAAATAGGCACTTGACATGGTAGAGGTAAGAACATTGAAATTTTTCCCGTACAGATTCATAGACAATTAGTGGATTCTTTTAGAAGGCAAATAAAAACTATACATATGGATGGAATTTAATCAACATGACTTACAACAATATTGAAAATCATCAAATGATCGTATTTGTTCTCACCAAACAGAGAGAGACCACTGAAAAGAATGCTAACAATACTTGCTAGATTAACAAGACAAGCGTTCTCCTGAAAGTCTACCTCTCTCTGTCTTCCTCTCAGATGTGGTCACTGGTAGTTACAATGAAGACAAACTTGATCATAATTGATCACAATTAACACAAACTTGATCACAGATGGTCACAGTTAACATATAATCTCCACATCCAACCCATCACACTACTATTTGCTCCTACACCTAACACTTGTAAGCATTACAAGTGATGATAGTGCATTGGAGTTAATTTGTGTGGTGGTGATGAGTAGGTAGCAACGTTTCGGGTACCGTGTGGTGACAGTAGTGGTGCATTGTTTATAATCAAATCTGTGTTATTTGTGATTAACTGTGACCAAATTTCTCTTCTGTGTAACTATCTGTGATCGGGTCAGTTTAAATTGTTGATGTATTTGACTCACATTTTTTATTTGGTCACATATAGTCACAACTGATCACAATTAACACAGAATTTGTCACAACCGATCACAATTAATACAGTTTGGTCACAGAGGATTACCACGAACAATCCGTACACATAGTAGACCAGCACGACGAATACAATCCACCAGCAGTCACCACCACCACTACCACATTCAACTTAAATCCAAGACCATAAATACTACCTTCACCTCTAATCTACAACAACAATCACCACAACCTTAAATTCATCACATCCTCTACCTCTGATTCAAATCTAAGTAAAATAGTCGATAACTATAGGCCCAGCCAACCCTTTCGATTTAAATCTGTACAAAGGTGGAATGAGTTTGGTGCCACGAGAAATCGCCATGGAAAAGGCAGAGAAGTCATCTTGGACCTCAATGCCCATGGCCCGGACGGCGAGCCCATATGTCGATGTGTGTTGAAATATCAAACACAACTCTTGAAGGATCGGCAAGAAGAAAATCAAGTTGTGGAAGATGAAGACCAAAAGAATAATGGAAGATGAAATTCTGATGTTGGGAGAAAAGGGGACTACTTTTCTGTTAGCATATTTACAGTTATGAATTTGTTTTGTATAGCCAGTTATTTTCATTTTTTGTGTAGAATATAGTATAAATTCTCTCTTCTAGATCATTCTCACCGAATGTATATATATCTTATAGTGATGTACAAGTTGGAGAGTGAATTATTCAATGAAATCATTTTCTTCTTTCCCATTTCCTAAGTTAAGCACTATTACATTGGTTGCTTTCATTTTGAGTCTGAGATTTTACATGGTATCAGAGCTAGGTTATGACTGATGTTCATAGCACTACAATGGACTCGACAAATCCAAATCAAAATGACAATCAAAATGTCAACACAAATCAAACAGCAAATAATAATCCTAATCTATATCCTAATTATCCATGCAGTCCTTATTACAATGGTGGAAATGATAGTTCTGGGGCAATTCTGGTTACTCATATACTTGACAGCACTAACTATTATGCTTGGGTAAGATCTATGAAGAGAGCACTAAGAATCAAAAATAAACTAGGCTTCATTGATGGGAGTTTGTCTGAGCCAGCAGATCTTAACAACCCTTTGATGGAGTATTGGCTTAGGTGTAATGATATAGTGATTGCTTGGCTACAAAACAGCATGTCTATTGATATTAAGTATTGCACATTGTATGCTGACACAACTCGAGAACTGTAGCTGGATCTTGAACATCAGCTGGCTCAGCAGAATGCCCCACGAATTTATGAGGTAAAACAGGCTATCACTACCTTAATGCAAAACCAGGATGCTGTAAGTGTATATTTTTCAAAGTACAAGACCCTACTTGATGAATTGATGAATTAATTCCCAATTGTACTTGTGGAGGACTTAGGCCTGTTTTGAGAATCGGGAAAGGGACTGGGTAATGAAGTTTTTAATGGGCTTAAATGATTCTTACAAAGCACTGAAGGCTCAAGTTCTATTAATTAAACCTTTTTCCACTCTTAATGAGGTGTACTCCTTAGTCCAACAAAAAGAGAAGAGAAAGCAGATTTCATCACACGTTTCCATACCTGACTTAATGGCCCTAGTAACTAAAGAAACTCACAACGATGGAGTAAAATAGATTGGAGTGACACAGAAGAAATACTATTGCACCTTTTGCAAAGTCTTTGGACATTCAACTGAGAGATGTTTTAAGGCTAACCCCAACAAGCCTACATGCACTCACTACCATATGCCAAGACACTCTGTAGATAAGTACTTCAAGATACATGGGTATCCTCCTGGCCACAAACTACATAGAAAGGGCAACTTCTCAGCAAATCAGGCATCCTTGCAGGAACAGAAAGGTGCTGGAAGTAGCACTTAGATGTTATTCACTCCAGAGCAACATGCACACCTTCT
>CAIGRS010013056.1:0-14208 GCA_903798395.1 Fraxinus floribunda
AATTAGTTTTAAAATTATTCCAAAATTTAAGGACATCATCTGCAATAAATAATCTATTTCATTAAGGCTAAAATTGACTTCTGAACAAAAATCTTAAAAATTCACTTTTAACCGGCTATTTCGAAAAATCTCCCCTTCAATTCGGGTGTACGGACGCTGTTCAACCCTTCCTCTTTGTTCCTCTGTCGGCAGAACTCCAGTTTTTCCAGATCGGGGGCCGGAATCCTATGTTTCTTCACATAAGTGTAAGTCTCTTCACTGAAATTTAATAAATCTCAGATTTTGGTTCGTATTATATACATGGATGTAGAGATAGATGCTGAAATATAATTTTAGCACTTAAACTTCCATCAATTGGCAGTCAATTTTTGATAACCATTTTCCATAAATTTGACAAAAATGAATTCTCTTTTAAGAAAAATCCAATCTTTACAGCCTATTTTACTCAAAACCTCGAAAAGATCGTTTCTTTTTCTAGTTAAACCTTTCCAAAACCCTCAAGTTCAATGTTTTCAACACTTACTGCAAAGAGACTTTTCGACCCAGTCATCAAAATTCCCCGAGTATGAGATGCCTTCTGTTACATGGGTTGTAATCCAAGGCCGAAAGGAAAAGCTCGTCTCCAGGGTCATTATTTGTGATTATTTGAAAACGATAGGTATACTCACTGATGAATAGAGGACCTTGAATTGCCATCAACGGTTGAAGTAATGCGCGAACATGTCGAGTTTTTGTAGAAACTAGGACTCACCATTGATGACATTAATGAGTACCCACTAATGCTTGGCTGTAGCCTGTAGTGTACGCAAAAATATGATCCCAGTGTTAGGCTACTTAGAGAAGATTGGGATCCCGAGAGCGAGGATGGGTGAGTTTTTGAAGAATTATCCACAGTGCCTTCACGCGAGTGTGGTGGTGGAGGTTGCACCTGTTGTTTAGTTTTTACGGGGACTCGATATTGAGAAGCAAGATATTGGGTATGTTTTGATGAAATATCCGGAGTTATTAGGGTTTAAGCTAGAGGGGACAATGAGCACTTCTGTAGCATATTTAGTTAGTATAGGGGTAAACCCAAGGGATATAGGCCCAATGGCAACACAATATCCGTATTTCTTGGGAATGAGGGTTGGTACTATGATTAAGCCGCTCGTGGATTATTTGGTCTCATTGGGTTTGCCAAAAAATATTTTGGCAAGGATGTTTGAGAAGCGGGCATATATACTTGGGTATGATCTTGAAGAAACTGTGAAACCAAATGTTGATTGTTTGATGAGTTTTGGGATTAGTAAGGAAGCGCTTGCTTCTGTCATTGCACAGTATCCACAAATTCTTGTATTGCCTTTGAAGGCTAAATTGTCATCGCAACAGTTCTTTTTCAACTTGAAGCTCAAGATTGATCCTGATGGATTTGCTCGTGTGATTGAAAAGATGCCACAGATTGTTAGCCTCAACCAAAATGTGATTATGAAACCTGTTGACTTCTTTCTTGGTCGGGGTATTTCCGCTGATGATGTGGCGAAAATGGTTGTTAAGTGTCCCCAATTACTTTCTCTGCAAGTTGGGCTCATGAAAAACAGTTATTACTATTTCAAGAGTGAAATGGGCAGACCAGTGAAAGAGCTTGTAGAGTTCCCCGAGTACTTTACTTATAGCTTGGAGCTAAGGATTAAACCAAGGTACCAAAGGTTACAAAGCAGGGGGATTAGATGTTCTCTCACATGGTTCCTCAATTGTAGTGATCTGAGATTTGAAGAGAGATTGAAAGGTGAATATAATGAGGCAGAGAGTGTCGGTGTCGGTCCAACATTTATTATGGGCGGCAAGTTGGATCTTCCCGGGAGTGAGATTGTATCAGAAGAGGAGTATGAGAGTGATGATGAAATACTTTATAGACGCACTGTTTCCTTGTAAAATTTGTTTGTCCATGAATCATTTATAATGTCATCAATATCATACGATTATGTCATCTCTATTACCCTCTACTCAATTTTTTTTTGCCCTGATCCTCCATGTGGTGTTGCTGAAGCACATTATTTACTGGGATTCCTGGTTTCCTTAGTCTGTCTTTGAAATTTATTACATGGTCCTATGGATTTGTAAAATGCTTCAATGTACTATTCAATGAGCCTGAAATGTTAATTTTCAATTGTGATTCTTAGCAGACAAGTGTAAATTTCTTTGTTGATGAAATGGGATTTGCGGCATTAAGGTTTTTTTATCAGCTTGAACATGGGCTCCTTCACCTCTGATACCTCATAACTGATTGGTTGAGATGAGAAAAATAATAATTTTTAGTTTTCTTCATTTCAATTTAACACGGGTAAATGATTTTTGTTTCGGGGGTCTGAATTTTGAAGAATTTATCACTTCACGTTGTTTTCAGTTTTATATTTCTGAGTGTTGGTTGGTCTTCTTGAATTGGGTTAAATGCTAAAAGTGAAAGGTCTTGAAATATCGTACAAGTGTCTACTTAAATTTTAGATGATGTTCGACATGGTTAACTCCGGGTTTGTTGGGGGCCAAATTACTCGATTTTAACTGCTTGAACTACCTCAAATTATTGCTTCTATGCACCGATAATTGCTCTGTTTTGCACAATATACTTTTGCTTAATCACTCACCACATCCACATTTGATTAAATTGTGCCCGCATTGAACAATATTCCTAGCTCCGCCCCTGTTCCTGGTGAACCTTAACTGCCTCAACTTTAATTTTTTGAATTTTTTTCTCAAAAACTGCAGATCCTCCTTGGCTTAGAATGATCTGGCACCAATGGAAAGTCTAGTTCAAAAGTTAGGAAAAACAGTTAAACAAGTGGCAAGAAATAGAAGCTCCAAATGGTGGTACACTCCGCACATGGCTGCTGCATCCTGCGCCATCGCTGACCGTATCCCGTTGGTCAATTTCATTATTGAAGTCCGTGATGCCAGGGTAAACCTGCGATTTCTATGGACTCATATGTAATGTGTTTACTGCAAACCAACTGCTTGTTAAAATGTCTGACTGAAACAGGCTTGTTTGTTGATAGTTTATGATATGGGGTTTGGGTATTTGTCTGGTGAATAGAGCTTCCAGTAATTTACTCTGTAAAGATTATTCATAGTTGAAATCAACATGAATTAAACAACGAGAGGGAGCTGTATTCGGTTCTTAATTCTTACATGCTTCAAATGTTATTTTGTAATTTGGGATGGACGAGTAATATGCTGATGTGATATTTCTTATTTTTGTTTTCTTTGTTAGATTCCTTTATCGTCAGAATGTGAGCAACTGAGAAATTTTCCACCTTCGTTGAGGCGCATCATAGTGCTAAACAAGACTGACCTTGCAAACCGCTCACAAACGAAGGTGATCGTTTGTTAATCACTTTTTAGTTCTTTGTAATAGTATTCACAGAAGTTGTTGGGATATACAAATGAATGTTCGGTTCCCACCTTTGATGAATGAATTGCACATCAATTATTTGATACTATATTGCAATAGGGAACAACATAAGAATAGTGATACATATTTCGTGGAAAATGCAATTTATTTTCTTCAAACTCAAACTGAGCTTTCTTCTTTGTGAAAATATGTATCATTAATGAATTAACAAAAGGGAGTAATAATACTATTTACAGGAACTGTTAAGATTTACAACCCATGTCTCATTTGCCCCTGTTGACAATTGTGAATTGCACATCAATCATTTGATAAGTGATAACATAATGCTACTTTCTTTGTTAGGGTGGTGGCAAGAAAGTGCTACATATTTAGTGGAATGCAATTTATTTTCTTCAAACTCAATATGAGTTTTCTTCTATTGATAAACCAGTATCATTAATGAATTAGCAAAAGGGAAGGCATTCCTAATACAAGCTGTCTACAGACCAGCAAACATGTTCCAGGCTTATCATTATACATCAGTCTCAATCCCCATGACCATGTTTTCTTCAGCCATTTCCTGAATATATATTCATCTTTCAGTGTTGAAACATGGTAAAGGTGTTCAGAGAATCATCCCAACATTGTGAGCTACATGTACTGAAGCATAAAAATGATTTTATTGTTATCGGACCTTTGCACAAGATCTAGGAAACTTGAACTTTCTGGCTTGCAATACTCATAGAAATCTGTTTAAATGCAACTAACAAAATTTAATCCGTAGGCTGGAAAAATGTATATAATGCAAGGTTCTAAAAGACTAAAAACTGCATTAGTCTTGTGTAATTCTTTAAAATATAGGTTGAGGATGAATGTTGACCATCTAAAATTTTATCATACTTAAAGTAATGCATATCATTCTGCATATGGGGCTACATGTTTTCCTTCTTTTCAGATTGTCTAAGTTTAGTCTACGTTACACTTTCGATATGCATGTTTATATATATATAAACCTTAGATTTCTTGTTGCTCAGGAGTGGATGAGGATGCAAGGTTCTAAAAGACTAAAAACTGCATTAGTCTTGTGTAATTCTTTAAAATGTAGGTTGAGTATGAATGTTGACCATCTAAAATTTTATCATACTTAAGTAATGCATATCATTCTGCATATGGGGCTACATGTTTCCTTCTTTTCAGATTGTCTAAGTTTAGTCTACGTTACACTTTCGATATGCATGTTTATGTATATATAAACCTTAGATTTCTTGTTGCTCAGGAGTGGATGAGGTTTTTTGAGGAAAAGAAATGTATAGTTTTTGGAGTCAATTCCCATAATAAAGAGAATATTATGGAGGTAAGTCTGCAAACTTTTCAAGTGCATGTGGATTTGATTGAACTAGCTATCTTAGCTTTTATTGACTTCATGATGTGAAAATTGGAAATGCATGTACATGTGGCAAACGGGTGGAGCGGCTCGTTGGCTTGTAAAAGCTCGGCCATTGGCTCTCGGGCTCGTCTGGCCAAGTGGCACTGCTCGGCTCGTGGGCTGCTCAGACCAAAACAGTCACTTTTTTTAGTTTTGTACGAAACTTTGAAATGGAACAGTACTCTGATTTTTTTTTTATCATCTATAATACCCCTTCATTCTACAATATTTTTCTCACAACAAAATCTACAATCTCTCTTCTACTCTCTACAATCTCCTCTCTCTTCTCACAACAAAATCTACACTACAATTCTTCTACTCTACTCTCCACAATTATATTGCAAGATTACAGGCATTAATCCATATCATGATTCAAAATACGTGTAGCTATTGATTCTACTTTGTCAAAAACCTTCAAAAAAGTTAGAGTGCGTTTGGTTTGTCGTTTTCGGATTCTAAAGCACTCACAATGCATTTGGTATGTTATTTTCGAAAATGTATTTTTGAACACAAGATAAAATTTATAATAGAAAACTCAAAACGAATTTTTGACGTTTCGAGTGTTTTCAGTTGAAAACACTCAAATTTAATTAAAATTGAAATTGAAAGATAAAAATCCTCTGTCTAGTTAAAAACGGTTGCTCTCATCTCCAGCCTCTCCTCTCCGGTGATGTCCTCCACCTGGCCACCTGGAAGCTATCGGAATTCGGAAACCGTTGCGTAGCGAATATCCAGACCGGATTCGCGCGCTTTGGTGAAAATGTCTTCACTTTTGTTCTGTGTTTTGGCTTTGGAAATTCGAAAATGGATGTATTGGGTATTGACGAAGGTGATTGTGAACCCTTGTGATGCCAACTTCATGGCCAAATACACAAAGGGATTGATTTGACCTTGGTACGGGTATGGGATCATAATGGCATGTGGCCGCCGGTGAGGGCTCTCCATTAGTGTATCTTTGCACACAATACCATTGTCAGAGAAAGGGAAAAAGGGGCCTAGAGGTATGTGTGTCTTCTTTTGCACACAACCACCAACTGGAAAGCAATTGCAAAGATCAAAACATTGGCAATAGTTGGTTGCTTGATTCCCTTGTTTTAATGGTGAATTATTCTGAATTAAACATTGTTGATAATAGTTGGTTGCTTAATAGTGTTTTTGGATCGGGTTGTTTTGATCGTCCCTTGAAAAAAATGTCATAAAACTATTTCTAAATTTTTTAAACCAAAAGCTTTTTCTAATTTTTTTTTTTGTTTCGAGAAAATTTTCAGATCAACCAAACGTATTTTCTGCAATCTTCAAAATAATCTCTCAAAACAGAAAAATAAAACGCAAACCAAACGCAACCCTAACCTTCAAGAAGGTTTTTGAGGAGGCGGATCAATAACTAAACTAAACGTATAATTTTACATCTGTTGAAATTGCATCCCACGAGCCCAAATAATAGGAGGGTTTTTTTAAAAATTACAAATTAAAAAAAAAAAAAAAAANGAGCCACGAGTTGAGCTCGTGTCAACGAGGGCCAAGCCGGCTCGGCTTGACCCATTGCCACCTCTAAAATGCATGTGATAAGTTCTTTCCATAATTTCATTAATTCAATTGTGTTGCTGGTTGCATGCTCATGTGCCCGATTCAGATAAGAATAGATTCAAATGACATCAGTTATATTTGTACGGATGTGAAACAGCGCATGCAGCTATTTGTCAAATTTGCTGTACAATTGTACAGTCTTGTAGCATTCTGACTTCTGTTTGTTTATAAATTAAGGTTAAAATGATGTCTGATCAATCCTGTAAATAAGTTTGTGACTCTTGTTTGACTTGATGTTTTGTTTTATGAAATCTTATATCTAAGTATTTATCCTGATATTCAGCATCAGTAACTTTTTGATAATTGACTTCATGATCATTTCTGTACTAAATAGAAATTTTAGCAACTTGCAGTTCTTGACCTTTCTACAAGCCAGAGTCAGGGAATTGAAGAAATTGGATACTTCTGGTCATACAATAACGTTAATGCTAGTTGGCATTCCTAATGTTGGCAAATCTGCATTAGCCAATGCTTTGCATCAGGTTGGAAGGATCAGTGCTGCAGGTGCTTAATTCGTTTCCACTACCATCTTGCTGAACACAGTTCTTTACACTCTTGCATCTAAATGTAATTACCAAATTTCTGTCTCCCTTTTCCTGGGTTAAATTTTGTGCTGCTTCTAAATCCATGCTGTATGCTCTTTACTTTGAAGAGAAAGGGAAGTTAAAGCATGCTGTCATCAGTCCATATCCAGGGGAAACCAAAAATATTACCAGCTTCAAGGTCTGAAATTCTTTTCTCGTGCATTTTAAAATTTATTTGATATTCAGAGAAGCGTGTGAATTCTTTTGAAGACTCTTCAAATGCAACAAGCCAGGTTTTTATTGTTAATAATCATTAATTTGACTGTTATTCCTCACTCCTCAGGCCAACTTCTTTTGGCTGGTAAAAAGTAGGATGATTTTCTGGCTCCAGCTTGCCATTGTCTTATGTTTTCTGATTTCGAACTTATTTCTATTTCACTTGGCTTAAAATATCAACACGACAAAGCTGCATAACATTAGCATATTTCTTCCTTTATTATTTCCCAAGTTCCCGTGAAACTTGTTCCAGCATGGACTGAAGCATCTGTTTTCAACTTCAGATAGCTAGCCATCCTAATATCTATGTCTTGGACACTCCGGGTGTCTTGCCTCCCGAGGTGACTGATGATAGAGTATGCTCCAACTTAGCCTTAACAGGTATGTTTACCAACATATCGTTCTCTCTGTGCTTGTACTAATGAAGCCAAGTAACAACAGTTGATTTTTCCACCTTAGGGGAAAATAATTTAGAAATAAACACATGACACTCGCATGCATGAACAGACCTATACACAAACACGTACATGCCTTCCATCCAAGGGTTTCATTTTTTTTTGGCCAAAACAGGAGCTATCAGAGATTGTATGGTTGGAGAAATAGAACTTGCTCAGTATTTTCTCTCTATCCTTAGCTTTAGTGACGCATACAAGAAATGGGTTAAGTTGTTGGTTGTTGAAAATGGTCAAGCATCAACTAATCAAGGAGCTAGTATTCTTGCCAGTTCGGAGTTGGGCAAAAGACAGGAAAGGCAATATCCAACAGATCACACACAGGTACAAGAGTAATATTTCCTCAATTACATCAAACGAAGATACACTAGACTTAATCAATTTATCATAAATGAGTATGAGATAAAAATTACGTAGCATTACATATTTAGTTGATCTAATTGGCATAGATGATTGTTCGTACAGGATTTCATGGTAAACAATGTTCGACGAGCCCTTTTTGAGGCCATTTCATCTTTTGCTGGTAATGTGGAAAATGAGGAAGATCTGACACGCCTTATTGAAATCGAATTTAAAGTTTTGCAGAGAGTTTTTCATCTTCCTGAGGAATTTGATCGTGAAGGGAATTATGGTAGAGTTGCTACAAAATTGCTTAATTTGTATCGTACAGGAAGGCTTGGCCATTATACATTAGACCATTTTCCCAAGAACGCCAGGTGCAATTCCTCTGAAATGATATAGAGCACGTACTGAAATTATTACTGTTGTTCTCTATGGGTTTTTAGTGATTTTTCCTTTGCCATTGTACTTTATCCATTAAGAATGAGCCCTTGGTCCTCAAAGAATTTGAGCCAGTGTTACCTAATACATGAATTACTTCTCAGCTTGATTTTTCAGTAGCACGTACGAGTAAATATTGGATTGCATTCTGTTAGAATTGGATGTAAGCTTTCTGATGCAGGTGTAAGCGTTAACAAGAAAAAATACACTGTTATAAAGGCATATTCGACAAGAAAAGGATCCCTGATTGTAGATTTATTACAACAGAATCGAGCTTTAATACCAAAGAGACTAACATAACATGTATATAGTAAGTGTATTATAGAAGACCAACGTGCACATCTGTCTTTTGGTATATTCAGTTTTAGTCTGTGTGTTGCGTCAACATGTTAACTTGTCGCCAAGTTGAGCATTCTCATGGCCTATGATTGATGGTATGTCACTTATTTTACTTTAATTAATGGATATGGAAATATTAAAATCTTGGACTTTACAATTTGTAAACCCAATTTGTACACACTTGTTGACAAATGGATTGTTGTCAAAAAATCGTTGGATGAAAAAATAATTTTTTTAAAAACTGTCAAATGAGATAATGTCATGTGACATTGTGTAAATAAGGGTGTATACCAAAATGATTCGATTGAATAACAATGTGTCACTTGATTTTTGGGAAGATTTTACAATCATGCTTTGTGTACGTCACTTTTTTTTGTCGATTTTTATATTTCGTATGTGTACAGATCGTAACAAGTAATAAAGTAGATCAATGAGTTTGAATATCGTTTCCACGATAACTATTATCTAACAATTAGTTAAATTATTCATAACTTTAATTTGATTGAAAACAAATAATAAGATTTTTGATTGGTGTCTAAATTATTCTAACTAAATTAAATTATTTAACGTACACAATTTATTGAATTTGGGTTTTAAAAGCATGAATATGGATGGTAGAACTTACAATTTTACCTATGAATTTATTTTAATTCGTCAATCAAGATTAATTACTATTATAATGTTTGGTCGATTTTTCCTAAAGTATTCAATTTACCCATTTCGAGTTTTCATTAAATTTATTTAACCAATTCAATTTTATATTTCTACGTGAAATAATCTTAGTTAAACGAATAAATAACTAAAAAATTACATTACTTTAATTAATGGGTAGGAATCAATAGAAAAACTAAATATTTCCATTAAATCAGGATGACGAATTAGTTAATTTAATGTATGTTTTAAAACTTCAAATGGCCTAAGATTGATGGCACGTCAAAAAATTGTACGTGTTGAATTTTCCATCTATTTCCTCCTTTACATTTCTTACAACATAAAATTTTTAAAACTGATATTCGAAGAATTATTCCTGGAAAAATCGACTTTTCTTTGTTTTGTTCATGTCGTATGTTGGACCTCAGTTTCAGTTTCTGTTGGGAGGGGTTTTGCTGCCTGCAAATCTCGTTCAGTTCAGTTATTTTACGACAAAGTGAAGAAATTCTAACAAATCAAAGTGTTGAAAAAACATGTAAATGTAAATCAACATCTTATTTTTGTATCATAAATGTGTCTTAACATAGTAACTATGATAACTGAAATGACTGAAAACTTTTTTATATTGCTAGTCTAATAATTCTTCATTGTCCTAGTGACCATCTATAATCAAATGGCTGTTGCGATTGTTCTTTCCCATTTTCTCGAAATAACGAGAAAAAAAATGAGTCAATCAAAAAATTGTTAATTTCTAAAGATACTTGTTCAGATCGAAAAAAACTCTTAGGTTTATCAAATTTTTATCTATTTTACTTAATTAATGCATAGAAATCCATAGAAAAACTAAATCTTCGGATGGCAATTTAGTTAAATAGAATTGATCTCCTACATCAATGGAGAGGATAAAAATTTCTTATTGCTGACTTGACAAGAAAACCTTAGTTATGATTTTTTAAAATAATCATAAATCCAAAGAACCATAACTAAGATTATCTTGTCGCGTCATGCGGACTAGCTAAACATCCAAGTAAGGTGGTCGTCTGGGGACATACTGACATTATGGTCGACCGAGTTGTATTCAAGTACTCGACGATCGTGCCTTGCACAATGAGCAGCACTAGTTGACCTTGCCACATTACTATGCGCGCCACTTGGTATTTATAAATTAGCCATGATATGTGTACATAGATTTACACATAGGGATTGACATAATGTGAGTGGGGTGATGTCCATGCTACAGTATCGTGGATCCCACCTCACTCACATTATGTCAACCCCTATGTGTACATCTATGTACACATAAGATTAATCCTTTATAAATAGACCTTGCTTCCTTGAGATGATTTATTCACAACCTACTTCAAACGCTACCGCCCTCAAGAATCCCCTATCTAGGAGTACAAATATTAGCCACTCATCGAAAATTTGTCTTCATCGTCCACAACCACCTAAAATGAACTAATAATTCTCAGTTATATATCGACACGGTTCCTAGTAAGAAGAAAAAAAAAAGGTGTATTACGGGCTATTTTATGGAAGATTACTATATATTGGAACAAAATTGTTAAAACTTTTAAATCTTCATAATCAGAGGCTACAACTTTACAACTTAAATAATAATTAAACTCAACATCACAAAGGTTCAAAATTTTTTTTAATATAATTTTGTTCCAACATGCTCAACCTTCTCATCATACTGTTTTCAGATTTTGATTTTGATTTTTTTTTAATGGCTTAAAATTACATAATCAAATGAATGACCGTGTAAAAATGGTTTTTAAGTATTTTTATTTACTTCTACTTTAATATATCGAACGAGCATATTTAGTACATTGTATTAGATATATCTAAATGCACGATTTTAAAAATTTTCTTTTATAATGTTTAATATTATTTTAACATATTTTTCTTTCTAATATACCAGATAACATGTAACTTCTTTTTATTTTTTTAAGTAAAATCTAAATTCAAGTCAAATTGTAATATTATTATGCCTCCTCAATTAATCAACTTAACAAGGGAAAGTTTTACTTCGATCCTAGGCCGTATTTTAAGGGGATAATTATCTGATTGGTCATTGAACTTTACATAAGGTTATCGAATAGTGACTAAACTTCAAACTTTTATCAATACATTTTGTAAAGTTCAGTGATTAAGGGAAAAACTTTTGAAGTTATCAGTGATGGATGTGATTAAATTTTGTAAATTAGAGAAAAAACTTTTGAATTTCATCGACCTCTTAAAAACTTTACGCAAAGTTCAATGACTAATTGGGTAATTTAACAATCTTTTATTTTTTATTTTTTTTATTTTGATATTAGAGGAGTCAGCAGACACGATGATGGATAAGATTACATTTTGTTCAGTTTGGTGATTAACGGAAAAACTTTTGAAATTCTCATTGATAGATGAGGTTACAATTTTTAGAGTTCGGTGACAAACCAGGAAACTTTTGAAATTCAATGAACTTTGAAAACCTTTTACAAAATTCAGTGACCAATAAGATAAATATCCCCGATTTTAGGTGCACATACTTTGTAATTTTTCTTAGGCCTGACCTTAGTTTGTTTTCCACATAGATAACATTATGCCTACATGTCATATTTCTAAATTTAAAGTCTCTAACTTTTTATCATGAAAGTTGATTGACAATTAAAAGCAAGAATTAAGCTACTTGTACAAAAATATTTTGACAGAAAGTTCAAATCAAGCATTGAAGTGCATGTCACCTCAAAATCTATCAAAGAACCTGTCAAAAAAAAAAAAAATGCTACATGTACAGAATTCCTTCACATATTGCAATTGGCATCATTTCATTGGACATTAACAAAAGGATAGATCCAATAATCACAGCACCTGTAAAACATATGTGAAGAAAAAGCTTGTACGTATGGCTTTTTTGGTAAAAAAAATTGTACAAGTAGCAGGATTGTAAAAGCAAAAAGATTGTTTGACCATCGCATCCATGGTAATTAATTAATTAGTCAGTCATAAAAAAAATGGAAAAATTGTAGCCACGCTACCAAACATTTCACTTTTTTGTAGACTTTACCCAAACATTTCATTTGTACTACTCACGGTACTAAACGTTTCAAATATATGCACCGAAGGTCCAAATGGGCGGTTTCCGTCCAGTTGACCGTTAGTTGATCAAGAATAATAGATTTTGACCAATTTTGACAAAATTAGGATGAGTAAAATGATAACTTGACAATTTTCTCATTAAATAAATTAAAAAAACCAAAGAAACAAAAAACTTGCAATCAGTTCTCCTTCCCAGCGTCAACAGGCCAGCATCACCCCCAGCACACTGCCGGCACTACCGTCGACGCCTCCGCCTCCTCCCACCACCACCACCACCACTGCCAATGTTACAAAACTGAGCCCAAGTGCTAAATACCGTCTTCCTTAGAACTTGTTCTCTCTTCGATTTAAGAACAACACTAAATAGTAATGGGGCAGGGACGCAACCTGTTTTCTTCAGAGCTTCCTTCCTCATGTCTCTAAGAAGCAGAATCATTTGCTTCTCAAATACAAGCCCGACCCGGATCTAAATTTAGCCGAAGAGAGATCCCAATATATATTAATTTTAAATAAGTCTACTTCTAATTTCTTTGACCCTTTCTTCTTAGAAAACAACCCAGGTTTAATATGTGTCTTACAGAGGCATTGATTGATGCTATCATCAACCTCAACACTAAGCCCCCGACCTATTAAATTTTTACTCCAAGTTACAGAAATCCAGCAATATTTTCGAGTGAATTGCCCAAATAGTCACTGAACTTTACGTCTTTACGCCATACTTCCAAGAAGTTATTGAACTTTCAAAATCACTCAAATTATCACTGAACTTTGCAAAAGATTTTCATGAGGTCACTGAACTTTTAAAAATCACCTCATTCATCACTGAACTTTGTAAAATATTTCCTAGGAGATCACTAAAGTTTAGTGATCCCGTAGAAACCTTTTGCGAAGTTTAGTAATGAATGAGGTGATTTTTAAAGTTGAATGACCTCGTGGAAACATTTTACAAAGTTCAGTGATGACTTGGGTGATTTTTAAAGTTTAGTGACCCATTGAAAGCATAGCGTAAAGTTCAGTGACTATTTGGACAATTAACTCAAGATTTTCCAAGCAATCTACAATAATAAACACATGTCACCAAATTCTGGGCAGCTCTGTTACTATTAGCATTTGAAGAAGAAAAAAAATTGAGTTTGAAGTTTGAAAATGGGTAGTTACCAACATTGGTGATGGTGGTGGTGGTAGATGGTTTTCTGGTTTGGGATAGGATGATGGGGATTTGGTAGGTGATGGGTGGTGGCCAGGCGATGTGTTAGTGGTGGCCGTGATTTAGGTTCCATTTTTGGGTGTCGAACGTGATTTTCTTCATTTGTGATTTACGGTGGTGGTTGTGGAAGGAGGCGGCAGCGGTAACGGCGGTGCTGACAGTGAGTTGGTGGCGGTGCCGACACTGTCGACGTCGGGAAGGAGAACTGATTGCAAGTTTTTTTTTTAAATTTATTTAATGAGAAAATTGTCAAGTTACTATTTTATCCCTCCTAATTTTGTCAAAATTGGTCAAAATCTACTATTCTTGGTCAACTGGATGGAAAAACCATCCATTTTGACCTTCGGAGCATATTTTTGAAAGGTTTGGTACCGTGGGTGTTACAAATGAAATGTTTGGGCAAAGTCTGCAAAAAAACTGAAAGTTTGGTAACTCAGCTGCAATTTTCCCTAAATTTTATACTATATTGCTTGCAATTTCTATAAATTTGGCATGTATATTGACGATGTACTTAATGT
>CAIGRS010013081.1:0-10316 GCA_903798395.1 Fraxinus floribunda
TTTTTTCATATGAGATTTATATCTAGATATTTTTATTGGATCATGCTATGAGAATTACACATGACGAATGATGAATTAACATATGGTCATTATAAGTAGGATTTCCGCCTCCCGGATCATGCTATAAGAATTGGTTATATATTTAGGGCGTGTTCAGTATGTTTTAAAATCCAATTAAAATTGAAAATATAGTCGTTATTGAGTCTCACTCGTCTAATAAAAATCAACAATAACAGGTAATTTTTCAATTTTAATTCGATTTTAATCTCTATCGAACTCGCCCTTTTGTAGAGTTAAAAATAAAGACGAACTTAAAACCATGCACGGCTTTAGCACAAGAGGAACGGTGTTAGGAAGTAGATGAAGAAAGAGCAAAACATTAGTTATATTGCTACGAGGACAAAGATGACCAACTTGCCCTTTCTTTCTAGGTAAGTTCATTAATTGAAAAACCATAATCTAGGGAAGATTAAGGTAATATCGTCATATCTCAATACTTATTAAAGTAATTGTAATCTCAATTACGTGTAATGTTCATCAATTCGTAGCTTCAATTCAGTGTCTTGCTCGCATATAAGGACAACGACAAAAATAATAATTATCATAAACGTGTCATTTAATATTACTAGTGTTGTCGCTGAACTGATGTTAAAAATTAGTGGTGTTAAGAAAAACACTAATCTCGTACTTTGTACTTGACACGTGTCAAGATTAGACGGACTTAAGGTTACAAAAATCTCACAGTACTGTCATTTAACTAAAACCCGGACGTCAGATTAATCCATTACCAATAATATGCCACGTGTCAGTCCAGTTACAGTCAATAAACTGCAAGTCTGCAATGTCTATATAAACCCCCTAATCCATTCCCGATTATCATTAGCTAATAGTCATCAAGAAATTACTCATATTTCACCGCCGACGATGAACTTCCGGCCGGGAATGAAAATTCCGGTGCCTTCACACATGCAATGCTATGTCTTTGATCATCATCCTCATGTTTCTAATGGAAAATCTTATTTCTGTTCGTAGTTAGTGTGAAATATTTGGGGGGTGGTTGTCATGATCTTTTGGAAGATGAAGCTTTGATTTTGGGGAATTCTATACTTAGGCTTTCAGTGTTGACACTGAAATCTGTGATTGAAAGTTTTTTTTTGGTGTTTCTTTATTTTTTGGAGAGTTTTGATTTTAATTATTTGTACGCAAAGCTAGTGCAGTAGTAGTGTTTAAGATCTCTATAAATTCAACTGAGTAGAGTATAGATTTTTAGGAAATGCCTTTTCCGATGAGAGTTCAACCGATAGATTCACAGCTGTACAGTGAATCATCGTTCCGAAACGACGTCGTGAAGCTACCGGTGTTGAAATCGAGGCTGAAACGTCTCTTCGACAGGCAGTTCAACAGTGTTCTAAGGATTTCAGCAACTGAGAAGCCGAGCACTGGAGGTGACAAAGTTGGAGGAGCTCCCGCTGCCGTCGCCGTTCCTGAGCTTGAACCGAGCTCGATTTGTCTGGATAAGATGGTTCAGAATTTCATCGAAGATAACGACAAGCAATCAGGTCCTGCCGGCGCAAAATACGGCCGTCACCGCTGCAATTGCTTCAATGGTAACAGCAATGACAGTTCCGATGACGAATTTGATTTCTTTGACTCCAATACTCCAGGCTCTTCTTTCAACGATCCCTCCGATACTCTCAAGGTACCAAAAGTTCCCGTTCAATCTTCCATTTCACACTTGTCAAAATTGTTGATTAACCTATATTTCAATTGCCATTTTTGTAGAGTCTGATTCCGTGTGCGAGCGTAGAGGAGCGAAATCTGTTAGCAGACACTTCAAGAATCGTGGAGAACAATAAATCTTGCAAACGAAAAGACGATTTTAGAAAAATCGTCGCCAAGGGTTTAATAGCCCTAGGTTACAACGCTTCCATTTGTAAATCCAAATGGGAAAAATCTTCTTCCATTCCTGCTGGTACGCACCCCGATCAATTCATAATCTTTTGATTGATTCGATTTGTAATTGAATTTTTAGGGTTAATTTTATCTCTTTTATGTATAGGTGAATATGAATATATAGATGTGATTATAGAATGTGAAAGGCTGTTAATCGACATTGATTTCCGATCGGAGTTCGAAATAGCTCGATCAACAAGCAGTTACAAGGGAATTCTACAAGGTCTACCTTACATTTTCGTCGGAAAATCCGATCGGCTTCTCCAAATTGTTTCCATTGTATCAGAGGCTGCACGGCATAGCCTTAAAAAGAAAGGGATGCACGTAGCCCCGTGGCGCAAGACCGAATACATGACATCAAAATGGCTCGGCCCACACACCCGAAGCTCTCCCATCGCGATCGAGGAGCCAACCGAAGCTAATTCCGAATCTAACCCAATTCCCGCACCTACCGAAGGCGGAGAATTGGATTTGATTTTTGGTGAAGGAATGATTTTATCGAAGGCAAATGACCCAATTGAGGCTCTTCCAAAGAGTACGTGGCAACCGCCCGCGGCGGTGAAAAGGGCAAATGAAGGAACGATCACCGGATTAGCTGCCCTTCTCAAGGAAAAACTCTAAAACGATCGGATGTTTAGTTGTGCTTAAAAGTTAGCTTATCAACTTCATTTTGGTAGAGTATTCACAGTTGAGAAAATAGTTAAAAAGTCACTTTTAAGCACGATACATCAATAAATCATGTGGTAAATATATATCGATAATAGGAGATTTTGTTTGTACTGTTTTTATTTTGGACATTTGGGTATATTTTGCCCATTCTTTATTTTAATAGAAAGGGGCAAATATCAAAATTTTATGATGTCAGGTGCATGCTTATCTATTTGTTTCGTGTTTCCTCGTACGGAAACAAATTGGGATAATAACATTTGAATTTGTTTTGTGTTTTTTATTGGTTATGGGTTTTAATTGTAAAATATTGAAGAAATGGGTGGGATGAAGAGACCTGCCATGCCAGGAGGCTCGTGCCGTTTTGAAATCCGTGAAGGTCATTAGAATAACGTGATATTCACTTTTTGGGAAGCTCTTCGATTTTTTTTTATTTTTTTTTTCAAGTTACAAAATTTTAGGCCATGTTTGGAAACGGAATTGAGATTTCTTAGAATTCAAGATAGGAAATTTAGCGACATCACTGTTGGTTGGTGTTCGATTTAACTGCGAAAATGAAATTATGCGTTTGTTTATGAAATAAGATAGTAGTGATCATTTTGTTGGAGTGAATGCTCAGAATGGTTATAATGTGAGGATCGATGACAGGGAAATGTTAACATTTTAAGTAAATTATAAGTGAGAAAAGCTTTTTAGAATCACAAGTTATTTAGCGAAACGTGTCTTCTATAAATCTTAATCAAATCTGTATTTGTTTAAATTTACTCACAAGTCAAGTCTAATCTTGTCCGTCGGTATTACAGTATTACTACTATTTTGCTTTGTTGACATGCATGCAATTGAGTGGATCGCTTGTCAAACCCTTACAAGATCTTGATGTGGAGATGTTTTTATTTTGAAACTATCCCTTTTTGAACCATGTTTTTTTGAACCTCATTTTCATCTAAAATCATTTTTAACCAAGAGTTTTTCAAAAAATTATTTTTTCACATAAATCATATTTATTTTTCCACTTTTCAACCTTGTATTCACTAAAAAAAATAAAAATAAAAATCATTTTTTTACAAAATCTATTATAAAAAAAAAAAAGACTCAAACACGGATTGTGTCCCTTCATTTCTCAGTGTAATACATATAAATCTTGGCACACTTTCCCACATAAAATTTTTGACACACTTCAAAAAGCTACGGGACGCTGGTGGGACACTATCTTTGTTGGTGCAATTTACATTGTTACTCTCGATTAGCTATGTGTTCAACTTTCGTAGGTCGTGAAGAGCTTTTGAAACACGCACTTGATTATATTTATTTAAATATGATATTATAATATTTGTAACTTATCTGTCCTAGATAAGATACCTCTTGATATTCTAATATTATGTCACATGTAACACATTTAATGAATCTTTTGAATTTCCATAGGTTGTGGGAAGCTCGTGAAACACATTTTCTTTGTATTCATCCCCAATGAGGTTTCAAACACAGTTTAAATGACTCTAAATGATAAGTCGAATGAAAGGTATTTAATTTTACCCATCATTTAATGTCACATTAACGCCACTTAGACTGTGTTTGTAACCTTATTTGGGATGAATATCATTACTCATTTTAATTTGGTTTTGGTTAATTACTTTTTGTGGGTTTTGTAGTGTTGTACATTGACCAGACAAGTGGGAATGGTAGCTGTACAAAGGAACTTTTATATGTGATACATATGCATTGGAGATGGTAAAATTTGAGGTCCCAATCCGAGAATATGGACTTTCTTGGGCTTGTACCTATCAATTTTATTTTTTTTTGGATTATTCTTTCAATTAGCAAAGTTAGATAATTACTTGACATATATGTAATTACTTTTAGCTTTTTAGTCAAGTAGGTGTTTAAAACGGGTTCTTTTAGTCCAATTTTGAAGTGTTCGAATTTGATTCTATATGATTATACAAATTATTTTTGTTTCGAACTCTTTGTTGATCAGGAAACACTAGAATTTGAAATGCGGTAAAAAGGATTTGCAGTTTTCGTCTTACCACTTAGATTTGTATCAAAGTTAAACTCGAGTCAATCATTAGTTGGGTTTTAGTTGTACACATCGAACTCAAATTGAAACTTTTCATTTTAAAAATGTGATTTACTTCTCACTTAATCATGTAACGATGTTTTACACAAATTGAGCTCCGAGTTAATCTCATACTAATTTATCGTCATAATATAAAAAGTTACTCATGTCATAAAAATGAATGACGAACGAATATACATTTAACTATATGTTAACCTCTAAGGCGCCCAAATTTTTTCACAAGTGATATTTCCTTGTTTTGAGTTCAGCTCACGAAAATACTCAACCATTGTTAAAACTTGTAAATGAAATAAATTCAACATATGAACATATTTTTCTCAATCGACGAATAAATTATAATTTATTTGAAGTATTTAAGATTTTCAGAATTATTTTTCTTTTTTTATTTTGTTAAAAACTTGAAAAACATGCATGAAATTCCTATAAATTTTCAAAATATACGTTATTTTATTTATTTCTTAGTCTATATTAATTAAAATAATATTAAAAAGGATTTGTGTTACTCTTTTCATGTATGTTCTTTGAATAAGTAACTTTTTTTTTATTTTTAATTAGCCAAAAATAATTCTGAAATCTAATAAGTTTATAACATGCCAATCTTTAAATTGTAAATTAACAATTTGCTAGGCAGAAATCTATTCTGATGCAAATTAGCCTGTATTATTTGTGGGATTTATATAATAAATATTTTTAATTTAAAGTATTTTTAATATATTTCACAATCATTATGTGGGGTGGGGCTTTAGTAACACATTATGTTTGCTTATATTTTATACTCTGATACAGAAAGTGGGTAGGGTCAGATTATTAAAATTAGATGTTGTGGGGTCTCTTTCTCTAATTTTTTTAGTGGCATGTGGGGTCCATTTAGAAAGCAACCCCAAACCTACTCCCTTTATCTCTCTCTATATATATTTTCAAAACTGATCCCCAACTTATTGCAAGTACGTTTTACAATTATTGTACTATCTTTAGTCAAGAAAAATCATGCAAATCTTCTTAATAATGTAAGATGGTCCTCGTAGAAACAAGACTTACTTTAAGTATTTAAAAGATGGTCATCGTAAAAATGTAACGACTTCAAATTTTTAGACACAGATGTTATCCAAGTTGACAAGCAAATCTAGTTTCATAAAATTGGACGTGGAAGATTCCCTAGACAATTTAACATAAATTTTGACATCTTCTTCATTGGAGAATAGTCGTGCACTATAATAAAATGTTAGAGACCAACTTGCTCATTTTCAAACATCAAATATCAACTTGAGCAAAGAGTGCAATATACATATGTGGGTGGGGTGGGGTGGGGTGGGGTGGGGTGGGTTCGAGTTATTGGTATTGGGATTTGCTCGTGCAGTTCAAAATTGATTCCAAGAGTGTGTTGCCAAGGTCACAAGAAAAGACATAGAGAGGTAAAATAAGGGACACCCTAATTTCAAGAATAGTGGAATGACATTTCCCTGGCACATAGACAGAGGAGGAATGTACCCTGTGCCATGGGGTAATTGATAAGAATAATACTAAGAAACATGTTAAACTCACACTAATGTACGAATTACAACCCACTAATGACTGTACGAATGGATTTTTCCTAATACTATTGATAATTAGATAAAAATGAGTCTACTGAATCCTTGTCATCAGATTTTTGTGAAGCATTTTAATGCATTGAACCGCGAATAAGGTTGCGTAGTACGACCAAGATTGATGATGATAATCGATAGATTAAATTATTCAATTGAAAAGTTTGAAAGAAGCCATTTTACGAAACCTTTATTCAATATTATTTTTTATTTTATATTTCGTCCTGATATGATTTCAATAAAATACGCTCGAAGAAGACAATTATTATTGTTAAAAATCTAGTTACTTTTGTTGAGCTCGGTAATCAGTTGGGAATGAACGCGAGGGGCACTTTCCGACAAAAACTTTTATCTTTAAATAAATCTCGTTCATTAAATGAATGATGAAAATAATTGGTATAGTGAAACTCAACTGATTGAACAAAAGGCTTACCATCCCATTCCCTTTGAATACAATTTGATTTATTAATTCAATTAAAATCAAACATTAATTTTATATTTTATATGCATAACTAATAATATTATCCATTAATTTCTTTACACACATTTGTCTAATCCCATCATTATTTTATTTTAAAATCCTCGTAGCTATCCACTGGTGACAACGGTTGGGTAAAGTGTGGGTCAATCTTGGTGATATTTCAAGGTGGAAATTACAGGGAGGCCGCTTTTTAAGTTGGAGCCGATCTGCCAGTGTCGGCTCGTGGCTCAACTCTTACTGTTTTGTTTTTGCCTACATTATGCTAGACTGCTCCTTGTCCTTCATCTCCAAACTGAGAAGTATTGCACCCCCTTGAAATGAGTGCATGGAAGAAGTTGGTACTTTTCATGTAAACTACTCAGCTAACATCCATTACAGTTGAATATCTTGTGCAGAGATTTCTAACATGCAAATATGCTGAAAACCTTAGGTAAGTTATGCCTCCACAAAGGAAGATCTTTGGTGCATATTTAGAACCTCCACTTCCCACATCGTTTAGAGTCAAAAGAAGTTCCAAAATACATGCCCCATATAAACATAAATATAAATCGGAAAAATAAAAGAAAATGCAATTGAAAACATTTAAAACATTCAAACTAATAGCAGTTTAAACATTCATGTCTGACAAAAGAAAGCCAGCAGATAGAAAACGAACGAATTAAGCACGACAGTATGAAGAAAGAAACATAACGTTGGCGATCCTCACAAACAAAATCTCTCTTATATTTCTGAATTGATTGTAGATTTCTCACTTGAGAGGAATGAACCTTGAGGAGTGGGTGGCACCAATACCAGGTCTACCGTGCTTAACTGGCTTGTATGAGATTGAGAACTCGGCAAGATAGTGGCTGATCATTTCAGGCTTGATTTCAACTGTATTGAAGGTCTTTCCATTGTACACTCCAATAACGCTTCCAATCATCTCAGGGACGATGATCATGTTTCGCAGGTGGGTTTTGACAATTTCAGGCTTCTCACCAGGTGGGGCCTCACGTTTCTTAAGTATCACACATATGAAAGGAATAAGTAAAGCAGAAGCTAATAGGCAAACAGATGGTAATAATAACGAATTCAGGTTAACACAATAGACCACCAAAAGAAAAAGAGTAAGGAATTTGAAAAGTTAAATGTCCAAAGGCTGCTATAATACATGGGATATAATATATTATTCCACTGATAAGACACATTTATAGTTCAGATGCTTTCACATCATAATCACTTACCGCCTTACGCAGCTTCTTAATCAAAGCCATGGGCTTCCTCTTCAAACCCCGCTGGAACCTATCCATTTAATCAAGAGCAAGTCACAAATATATTCCAGAGAAAAACGAGCAAAATGTTCAAACATAAAATAGAAGAAAATTTATGAAGTTGCAGGAACAAACATTGATAATGGTAGTTTAATTTGATATTTCTTTGTATCAAACCTCTATTATGGTTCAATAAATAAAATGAAATCAACAATATAGACCTTTAAGCAAGCACAATGAGTGCAAAAATTGCAATTCAAAGGCTACAGACTACTTCAGCTGATACGCAGGTTACAAATGCAGTAAAAATTCACACATGCTTTTTCAATACATATTCTTCAAGACTTGCCAATTGCTGATGGATTGACCTCATAAAAGAAATCATCTTAAAGATGCACATAACAAAGCACTTTAGTAAAAAAATAAGAACAAGATTATATTCACTACATAATGAAATTGATTATCTTCAGAAGACTCACTAGAGTAACAAAACCAACAAAAAATTAATATAGCATGATGAATATCAGGTTACACAAACATCTATGAAACGTAATAATGAATTGCAACAGCACCGCTAAGTCACTCAGATAATATTTTAAAATGTACTATATGCACCAGGAAATTCTACCCGTCAACATCCTACCCAATGCACTAAACAGAACAACACATAACCCTCCCACCCCCACTCTTTTAACGCAGAAACACATTTCATGCCTAGAAACACGATACCATAGGACCCAAATTTCATATTTTAGTATTGAAAATCACCTTCTGCGAGCACGGGCATGGAAAAGCTTGACGAGCTCATCAGTGGACATGTCGAGGAGGGCATCGAGATCAACACCCCTAAAGCTAAACTTCTTGAACGTTCTCTTCTTTGGCTGTCCTGCCGCTGTCTCTGGATCAACATCCGCCTGTACATATACATATGCATATACAATCACAAAATCGAAAAATAATAAATCTGTTAATCTGCTAGTATAGAAGAAAAGAGTAGATTTTACCATGGCTGTCTGTGGAGATGTGAATTCCGGGGAAGAGGGAGATTCTGGGGTTGGCTATTGGGAGGGACGCGGCTAGGGTTTCTGATAAGGTTTATGTATTTAGCAGTGTTTGGCTGAGATTAAATTTTGATAAAAATTATTGAAATATGCAATTGAAATGGCATAAATTGTTTATTGAAATTAATTTTTAACTTTAATTTAAGTTAAATTTCAAATTTTAATTTCTAGCGAACATTTATAACTTTTTTATTTAAAATTTTTTTGTTGGGATTGTAGTGGAAATTACATCCACACATTTATAACTTTTTTATTTAAAATTTTTTTGTTAAAAAATAGGGTGATAATTCAATTTTTTAATATTAATAATAATACTATAAAATTAAATTAATCAACATATCTCGTTCACCCCACCTCACTTTCGAACTTTAATTTTTTTTTTTCCAATTCTTCTCTCTCTCTCTCTCTCTCTCTAACAACGACGACGACGAGTATCGCACAATCGCTTATGTGGTGATGCTCTTGTCGCACGCAGCAACGAAAGGCCGTACGCAACGCACACGACGAGAGTGACGTTGTGCCCTATGCCATTAGCAACACTTTGCAACCGGAGCTATGGGGGTAGTGCTGCTGCTTGTGTTGGCACACCTTTTTCTTTTTCATATGCATCTATGGTTCTCCATTTCTGTTGGTGCCATCTATTTTGTTTGTCATCTCCTTTGTTTTATTTATCTATTTGGAGTGTCATTGATGGCTGTAGTGTGGTAGAGGTAGATGAGGTAGTGGATTTGGTGATGTGGTGGTGGTAGTGGTGGTGATTGTTGATACAGGCGACGATGATGATGCCAAGGCTGATTTGGAGATTTTTTTGGTGGGAGTTGTGGTTGTAATGTGGTAGAGATAAAAGGTTGATGCTGGTGGTGTGGTGGCGACGTCGGCGATGGGGTTAAATCGCTGGTGATGCAGGAGGTAACAGTGTTGAGATGATGATAGTGTTGTGATGGTGGTGAGGTTATGCATTCGGCTGATGTTGATGGTATGGTGGTGGGGTGAGGTGTGATAAAGAGTGTTTGTGGTCAATTATTTTATTAGAGGTGTCAATCTAAGTGGTTCAGACCGCGTCGGCCCGTCAACATATGAGCCCAATAATGGTTCGCACGAAAAAAAAAGTCCGCATGCTACGGGTTTCGGGTTTCGAGTTGGCCCACAATTTTGACCTACAACCCAAGCCCACCCGCTGACCATGCGGGTCACGAGTCACGGGTCGCGGTTTGTTCCGGTTTGGCCTGTATGATTGTATAAATA
>CAIGRS010013085.1:0-15732 GCA_903798395.1 Fraxinus floribunda
TTTAATAGATTCGATTAAGGTCAAGATAATAGAAATCACATTAAATCAATCATCGTGGGAACGATACTCGAAATTCTTAAATTTTTACTTTTTTACGTGTTAACGAACCGTGCACTTGCGGTGATTTAAATCCGAAATATGTTTTTGTGAACAAGGAACTTAGACTTATGGTTATGAGAAGACCCTTTGTTCTGTAGTGGCTGAAAAGTTAATTGTACAGTTTCAAAATTTTCACACCTCAATATATACTCCTCTTGGGCACATGCAGCAATAAAGTCATTTTAAATCTCATTTATCTCTTTGAGCATTATAAGAAATCTTCATCTGATTAAATTGGCTCGGAAGGCTATTCTGAACATGATAGACCAGAAAAGGCTTAGCAATGGGAATTTTAAGAGCCTTTATTAATTTAGAAGATATATTTATCATTTTCATAATGTGCTCCCTAACTCAATTTGTACCATTATATCTTATATTCATTAGTTTGTTCATCAGATCTCCAGTTTTAACTTTATCCGAATTAACAAATCCCACTCATATGGAATCTACAAAACCTTTAGCATTTTCATTATTTGGAATAGCACCCATAATGGAATCGGATATGGAGAGCTTAATAATCTTCAAACAAAGTTTATTAACCTTTTCCCACTTTTCATACTCAACTGCATATTCAAGATCTCTTTTATCTGTGGTTTCGAAAGCTGTTTCTCCATCTAACCCCAGAAGACCAAGTGCTCTTTCTACGTCTCGTTTTCATCTCACATAATTATTCTCAGTCAAGGTTTTAATAGCAAACAATTGACTCGAAAGAGCCGAGACATTTAAAACTGTGGAAACATAAAATAACATATTTAATATCATCCAAACATAATACATGCAGGCAATGGATGATGACATATTCATCTAATTAACATGGGCTAAATTAGACTGTCCGTAATTAAAGTCAAAATCAAATGAACATTATTCGGTAAAAGCCTAAATGCATCATTATAAAGTCACCTTTAGGCTGACAATATAACACGGTGTAAGGTACTATTAAAACACATAATGAAGTTAGTTAACAAAACAAATTGATTTTCGAAACACCAGCACCTTTGGGCAGAAGGAGATTTCTAGATCAAGTAAACTCGTTAACTGCCTTATACCAATTTCAAAAATATCACTTATAATAACTCATTTGGGCAAGATATTATATGTAATAATTCAAAATTACAATGCTAATGTCCAATTTTTTTTTCTTTGAAGAAAATCAAATAAATAACAATGAGTTGGCCACTTTGGTAGCTATCACCCAATGGGAGCACTAAGATAGACTTAAAGTCCTCTAAAAACTCAATAATAATAATAATAATCATTAACCAACAAAAAGCAAAATTCATGCGCGATTGTGTGACGAAATTGGCAACTACATTTCAATATATGAAAATGAAATCTAAATGGACAAATAATAACGACATTTAAGTATTTCAACAAAAATATAAAGCCGTTAATTTTAAATATAATTTTAATTTTAGGTCGAAATTGAAAAATATGTGGATCAAATTCAAAAATTCCATTTTAAAAATTCAATATTTCAAAGTTGCAAAATTAACCCTGAATTTGAAATTATGAAAAAGGACCTCAAAGTTCAGAAAATTACAGCATAGTTCATTTTCTTTAAAATTACAAAGTGATCCTTTTGCTAAATTGCAGGCAAGCCCCCAAGGAATCTGAAATTGTAGAAAAGGCCCCAGTCCCCAAATCAATTGAAATCGACCAAAACCAAAAATCCTAGGTAGCCTATCTCATTTCCATCTCCACACAACCAATTTGCCTGTCTCTAGGCCATTTTTTTTAGTTTCACACAGCCCGTGGCTCGATGCTTCCCTAACGAGCGCCGCTCGCTGCAGATTCGACGGGTAGTGGCGTCCTACTCGCGGTATGTTCATCCACAAAATAAGGCAAGACATACGGGTTCATATATACCAAAACCAAAGTAAACCATACGACAATTTATATATACACAGGGTGAGCTGTCGGCAATTTATACATACACAGGCATATTGAGATGCTGGATGATGGTCACAATAATAACAATAATAATACAACACGAGAAGAAGAAGAGCAAGGACAGGGGCAAAGACTGCCTTGATGATTAGGGAGTCTTATAGTGAAAACCAAAAGCAAACTAACCAATGCATATATACCCACAAACATTATACATACACGCATATATTCATACGGAGAGGAGAAAATTCATATAATTACCCAAGTTTTTTTTTCTTTGGTGGTATACATATAAGAACGAGGGTAGAAAGTAGCATGAGTTTTCAATTAATTGGAGCTACAGTTTTTTTTTTTTTTTTTTAAGGATTCAAATCTTAGCATGCAGCTCTGATACCAATTGTTGTAATTTGACAATAATCATGCTAAGAACAAGAATCATGTATTCTAAATTGGTAGATTAAAATTCATATATGTGGAAGACATTTTGTGTGTGTGAATATTACCACCTAGATCTTCCTCTCCTGCTCTTCAAAAGAATTAGCCATCAATGGGGCAAGTCAATAACGATATGGAGAGGAGAGGGGACCTAACCTTTATATATGAAATTATAAAGCCGTCCCATTACCGACTCTAACCTTAATTAGGGTTTACATAATTCCAACTCACATACTTAAAATTATCGCACTATAAGAATAAAGCTCGTAAGGTGTACAATGACCCAAGTGATCACTAACATATTGTGCATAATCACAATATCATTGCAAACCATACATCTAACTCGTAAAATTCGCAATCAAATGGAAGCTCACATAATAGAAATATTTTAACAATAAAAACCATTTATTTATTGTCTTGTTTTACTGTCTTCCATACTCGGTTAAGATGGGTCGTGATGGGACTAGTCATCTGTCCCATTTATCGTCTCTTTTATTTTTTTTATTTTTCTCTGTTTTTCTAAATATTTTTAATTGGTGAAAAATCATTACTATTTTTTGAATTCGTAGAACAAATCGTGTTTCCTTTAGAAATAGCGATGATTCTTTTGTTTTTGGCAGATAAAAAATTTATATTTTAAAATGGACTTTAAACAAGGTGGGCCATACCCGTTCCTATCCCAAGACAACGACCTCCATCCCATCTCATCCCATCCCTACCCCACGTACCGAACTAGGAGGAGAATCCCAGTCCAGTTCGGGGCGATTCCCTGCATATATTGATAATATTTACTATTATTATTATAACTAATTTAAACTACGTTCTTAACTAACTTAAAAATTACAAAATTGATAAATTTAAAATTTTGCATAAAGGCAAGATTAACATGGTAAAGTGTAACAAATTTTAGTTTAAATATATTCACACCGCAATTTTTAATAATTAGGCTACATTTTAATTGTATGAAATGTTCATAATATTTACACATTCTCAAATTAACATAATTTTTTTTTTCCTGATTATGCCTTCTCTTCACGATTTTCTTTTAAGATAGAATAGAAAGATTAATTTACACATTGTATTTTTAAAAAAGCAAAATAAATAATAATGCAAAAATTCGATTAAATATTTGACTTTCATTTTAAAGAACATTAACAATATTTTTGGACAAAAATCATGATTAAAAACAAATTTTTTTGATTGATGAAATGTTAAAAATAAGAATATGATGAAGAAAAAAAAAACTAAGAATATAAATGTGAATATGAATAAAAGTTAAAGACCTAAACTGTAACTAAAATATAGTGTATTTATAAGAAAATATGGTGTGAATATGCCCCCGTTTGGCACCCATTCATTTCTCTTTCTCATTTTCATTTTTCATTTCAACCACACATTCTCCTAATAAAATAATATTGCACACAAATCAAAAACTTTTTATCACTTTTCCACCACACATTCTTACATCAATCACTATTCTAAAAAAAAATTTCAACCCAAAATGGGCTTCAAACAGGGGCTTAATTAAAAATATATATTTTTAAAAAAATAAATGAAAAAAGAAAAAAAAAAGTTATAAGAATATAATCCAGTTCTTTCTTGGAAAATAGAAATAAACAATAAGAAAAAGAAAAATAGAAACCAATAGAAACAAATAAATTTTAATTATAACTCTAATATGAGAAAATGAAAGAGAAATATTGAAAAAAAGTATATATAAATTTATTTATTTATTTTTTGTGAAAATCTCTAAAAATCTTGTGATTAATGAGAAACAAATTTTGATATTTTATTTTAGTACTCTACTTAAAAGTTAGTACCTTGAAGACTTCTATAAAAAGTCTCTAAAAATTTTAAAATTTTGAATACTCCAAAACTTATAGAAACTTCTAAAAAGTTTTAATTGAATATAACATGACTTCTTAATATACCAATACTTTTAGAGAGTTCAAAAGTTTGCATTGAATATCTCTAAATTTTTTAAATCCCAAAAAGTCATTAAAAGTTTCAATCGAATACAACCCCCCCCCCTTTTCCCAACCCCTTTTTAAAATTAAAGTCAAATAAAATTTGACGAAATAAATGAAAGGAAAAAATCAGTCATTTAGAAATTAATGAAAAAAAAGGGTCTAGGCGTGAACGAAGTGTTCTGCTAGAGTTTCGAGCATAGGCTGCGCTTAGGCGAGTTTTTTAGAACGTTATTAAAAATAATTATGAAAATTGAAGAATGTTGTTTTAAATGGAGATGTGGCTAAAAATGAATTATGGATGAAAATTGGACATTGTAAAACAATAAATTATTGGAGTGTAAAATTTGGGAAAATGACGTGTGGATGAAAATGCGTCGGGAATGCAATAATGCAGGTTTTGTGTTAGATCGTAAACGTACAGAGGGAGGCTATGTGAGTCGACTCACGCAGCAACCTTCTTGGATAACACATTTTTTTTTTTTTTTTTTTTTGCATGGTGCGAGATGGTAGATTTTTTGCGGCTATTCATTGTGAAAAAAGTGTACAAATTTTTTTTTTTGACAAAATTCATATCGATGTTGATGTGAAGATGCATGATGGCTTATTTTTTTCCTCTCTTCATCTTTCAATGATTTCACGTCATGAGTTGTTTTATCAAAATTTCCTATATTTATAACATGATTGATTCATTACCTGCTCGCCTATCTTCTAATCTTCAATTCATCACGCATTCGTCTTGATAATTACTTGTTTGTTAATACAAGAATTATTCATTTTAAAAAAACAAAGTTTTACTTTATTAGAAATATTAAAAACTTCAAAGAGTTTGTGAACCCACCAAAATTTATTGAGAAACGAGTTTGGATGTCAGTTCAAGATCAATCTCATGAAAACATTATATGTTTCTTTGGAAGAAATATTCTTGTTATTACTTTGATTCATATTATAGGAAAAATGGATCCACAAAATGTAAAAAATAAGAAACTTACTTATGATTTTTTAAGTTTAAATTATTTTAAAATATACTTATTTACTTATAAATAAACTTTTTAAACTCAACAAAACATTTTGGTATAGATGAACTATAAGTGTGGTACTTGAGAATGTTATTGACAAATTTAGCCCTTGACAATCATTATTGCAAAACTTTTTATTCTTCGTACTCATTTTCAACCATACATTCACACAATAAAATATTTTACTCGTAAATCCAATTTTTTTCCTATTTTTTAACCACATTCTCCAAAAATTCAAGGGTAGTGCTACACGTACAGTCCAATTTACAGAATATTTGACAATGTGCTGACATGGCGAGAATTTGAAAATGTCAATATCTCATATACCAAATAAAAAAAAACATAAAAACAAAAGGAAATGCACCATTTACTGCCAGTCTGTCATGGAAAATAACCCTCCATTCATTTCAACATGTTTGAAACTCATCTAAGGAGCGAAAATGTGCGATTGTGAGAACCCATTTCATGATGCTGACAACATCAACTCCGTCGTCGTCGACCCGATGGTGGACGAAGCGTTCCTACCCCCGTCCATTGCTGATCCTATTCGCGACGAAGGTGCAGATGAGAGTAAAGCAGGGTACTTCGACATTGGCAACGTCGATGCCGACGGCAGCGTGTGTAACGTCTTCTTAACATTCGTTTCATTTGAACAAAATAGTTGTTGTGCCTTAATTTTTTTTTTATTTTTTATTTTTTTTTGGAACCGTAAAAATCATTTTGTAAGGTTATTGTGCTTAAATTGTTGGAAACCTTAAATTGAAATGGAGAAATAGTTATTAGAAGAAACATTGGTGAAATGGCTATGGCATTTAATTTTTTTTTATTGTTCTTTCTGACTTTTAAACGGAAAGAGCAGCTATATGCCTTGATGATTTTGTATTAGTTAAGACTTGGTGCTCTATTCCTTTACAAGTCCAATTTATACAGATGCAAAATTGTTTCTCAAAGTTCAATTTTCATTTGTTGTTGTTTTGACTTCAACATTTGCACTAACCAATCTAAATGCTTTATTTATGCACATCTCTCTCTCTCTCTCTCTATTAATTTCCTTTTACAATTTTAATTATATATTTCAATGGTGTTGTGCCAACTATTCTAATTGGTTTTTGTCATTTTTTTGTGTGAATGTAGGATATTTGGAAGTTCTTTTATCCAAACATGACAAATCGAACGATAAGACCTCATAGGAAGGAACACACATTATTGTGCCTAGTGTTGGAATGAAGTTTAAGGATGAGAGAGAGGTGTTTGAGTTTTACAAAAACTACGCTTACCAAGTCGGTTTTCCTGTGAGGAAAAGAAATTCAAAGAAGGGCGATGACGGGGTTGTACATTATGTAACTTTGACATGCAGTCGGGAAGGTCGTTAAAACGTTGGAACAAATGCAGTTTTGAAGCCTCAACCAACCATCCAAACTGGTTGCAAAGCGAGATTGACTACATGTTCCGAACTTAATGGAATTTGGCGTATTAACATTGTTTATCTGGAGCACAATCCTAGAACAAGCCCATCGAAATCACGACTATATCGATGTAATCACCAAATCAGCGCATGAGTTAAAAGACAACTTGAAATAAATGACGTCACTGGTATACTATTGCACAAGAGTTTTAACTCAGCTATAGTTGAAGCCAGTGGTTACGAGAATATTTCACGTGTTGAGAAGGATTGTAGAAATTTCATCGACAGAGTATGTCGTTTAAGACTTCGTGAAGGAGACGTTGCAATACAAACTTATTTTTCGAGTATGCAAGCAAGTAGTCTAGGCTTCTATTTTAGTATAGACTTGGATGAGGATACCCGTCTGAGGAACGTTTTCTGGGTAGATAATAGGTGCAGACAAGCATGTAAGGAATTCAATGATGTAGTAATGTTTGACACCACGTACTTAACTAACAAGTGCGAAATGCATTTCACTCCTTTTGTTGGAGTAAACCATCATGGACAACCAACTCTTCTTGGCTGTGGTTTGGTCTCATTCGAGGATACAAGCACTTTTGTATGGCTATTCAAAACCTGGCTTCAGTGTATGTATGATAAAGCTCCAAATAGAATTATAACATATCAATATCGAGATATGCAAAATGCAATTGAAATCGTGTTTCCAAACACAAAACATAGATGGTGTTTGTGGCATATCCTGATAACTCTTTTCCTAATTCTCCAACCTGAAGTTTTATAATCAACATCCTCTTTATGGAAATTGACATTGGGAGTTTTAGGCAAGTATGGGAGTATTGGCAGTGATCTTTATGGAGTTTTGATAAGAATTTGTACATGCGTCACCACACTAGTGCAATGCATTTTGCCATTAACATTAAAGCATTACATTGTCATTAACATACAATCACCAAAGATAAAAAAGTCAATCACCATCTCATTACATCGAAGTTTATAGAACATCTTCCGAACCTCATTTCCCCTCGCGCATTGTTATGATGTTGAGGGAAATTTCAATGTCTTTTTTATCAGCTATTTTCGCACACATTTCCAACATACGTGACAAATCATCAATAGGTTCACTACTATTGGTGATGCCACTTGATTGACCTTCATCTTGCAACAGATATGCTACGTTGGGAGGAGATTTATTCCAATCAAAAAACCGATAGACGTCGTGGGTACAACAGTAGAACAAACGACCTTTGTTATGGGTTTGCTTTTCCACCTCCTTCCATTTAATGTAGCCTTGGCCACAGTTTGGGCATTTTCTTTTTCCGGGGCAATCTGACAATATATCCCCTTATTCCTTCTAGCCATCGAAGAATTCTAATAGAAAAACGAAAAATAACATCACAATAATCTTCGAATTAGCAATTAAATGTAAATGCAACATCTACCCATAATAAGCAAGAAAATATGGAAACTACTGGAGCAGGTTGGTGTTAAATTCAAGTAGTATAAACATCTACACATAATAAGCATTCCACACAAGTTGAACCAACTAGACCAACTATTACGTGACAGAGTTGGGAGAATTGATTTCCATAGATTCCGCTTAGTTGAAAATTATAAATTTCTATGTCAATAATCCAACACATACATGAAGCATTACACAAGTACAACAAACCATTAGTTGAAACCAACTTTGTTCAAAACGGAAAATACCAAGTATACGCAGTGATTTTTCAAATAGCAAGTAAAGCCCAATGTTTTTCAGGGCCGGTGGTAGGTATGGGTGATTTCACCATTGGCGACGGGACAGACGAACGGAAACGAAAATGTACAATGATTCAATGAAGCCCAATGTTTTGATTTTTTTCTCTCACACGAAACGAAAAAGGGAATAACTACTAAACTGAAGAATGTAGATGTGCTGGCGGGAATAACTACTAAACTGAAGAATGTAGATGTGCTGGCGAGATTTCTTCACTGGAGGCGAGTCTTTTGTTCACTGGAGGTAGATGTGCCAGCGAGATTTCTTTAGTTGGTGCAGATCGGGAGAGGGGAGTGTGAGTTGAGAGCGAGTAGGATTTGATTTGGGGCAGAACGAATCTGGGCATTTTGGGATTTTTGAATTTCAAATTCATCTGCAGCGTGGCGATATTTTCAATTTTTGTGTGCCAATATTTTGACTTTAAAAATTTGCCACGTCACCATTATGTAAGGTCATTTATTGTGTACAAATAGATTTTCCCTAAATTCAATATGGATAACTCTACTTGTACATAATTTAGGTTACATAATGGTGTCCATACACTCACATAAATGAGATTCACTCGAATATTTTATTCAAACGGACCTCATCCCATGTGAGTGTATGAACACTATTATGTACACCAAATTATGTATACTTAGCATCACTCATTCAATATTTCAAAACTTTATTTTTGCTAAATAATGACCATCAACCAGGGAATTGGCCATCTTCGACCCAATTATCTAAAACTCATCCATCAAATTCATTTTTAACTACACATTTCATGTGATTCATAATTTTTATCAACTTTTCAATCACATTTTATCAAATTTTAATAAAAATCTGATTTTTAATCAAATCAAACGTGGGCATAATTTACATCGACAACGCAACCGATTATTCATAGTTATCAACGAAGCATATTCTTTTAGGCTCTTGAACACAATGCTAATTTCATCGCGTTTTTCTCCTCAAATCATATGGCACGATTTTTAAATACAAGGAATTAAGCATTGATCGTAATGATTGACAATGGTTAACAGAAATAAAAATATTTTTACAGTAATAAAATAATGTGACATTTACGTGAAAGGAAGGGTGTGATTGATAGGGGAAGAAATAGAAACTGACCCAAAATAACCATAAAAACTTATCTTTCAAACTAGACATTGTCCAGTCCAATTTCATGCATTCATCACACTCAACAGCTATGATTTGCAGAATACTGTAGTCTGTATATACAGGCAAGTTTTGGATCTATCCGTCCTTCATTTCATTATAAGATGAAGTGAAATATGAAGAAATAAGATCAACTGTAATGATGAACAATCACAAATTCACTCCACAATTTCAAAATTGTTAATTATTGAACTATAATATAAAAACGTCATATGACATAGAACTCCAGTGTTACATTACACATTATTTATTATGCGAAGCAAAATGAAGCAATGCTTCTTCGCATAATTATGGATGACAAAGGGCTCACAATGTTAAGTTTTGTTGTATTGCTAGGTGCTCTGAGCCGTTTTGTGAGTCGACTCATGCAGCAACCTTCTTGGAAGTCACAGAATTAATAATGGTCGCAAACTCGGGGCCCTGCAACAAAAATAAAATAAAATTGAAGATCAATCTCAAGTATGCTGTCGTGAGTAAAATGAGAAGCTTCAAACCACTGACTCGGGTTGCAACAGGGCTGGGCCAGCACACCCCAGTTTTGGGTGCCCCATGCTGGGTACCGACATGGTTCTTTTTTGTCCTGGCATCCTAAAATTATGTGGGCCTGGCACAACAACAATTTTCCTTGATCCAAAACATAAGGTGATAGACTGGCATACTGGGAATTACCAGGAGGTTTAGAACCTCGGCTGACGGCTCAAACCCCACGTAGGATCTAGGTTTCCAGAATTACTCAAGCAACAAACAAAATCACTTGCATCCCACTTTCTACAACTTGTTCGTAGTGCATGTGCTCACCCAGCAACCATTTTTATCTGTAATTTGCAGTCCACAATTTACAGATTGATACGTCACACAATTTCATAACAGCAGATCACTTATTGCGTACGTGTTATAAATCATCGCCGTCAACTTTGTAAAATGAAATTCATGAGGCCACCGTTCTCAACCTAGTCTTGCTCCTCAATGGGTGCCAGTGGAAAGACGAGGACAAAAGATCTTTCATAGATGCATAAGTGATCAACTTCACATAGAAGCATCTAATAGTGAAGTCATTGCAATCCTGAGAAGCACAGATACTTGAAAACTCATTACATATCAGATACGTATTTGCAAATTCTCTCTTTTTTTTTTTTTTTTTTTTTTAAAGCTGTATTAGCGTACCCGTATCGTATTGTATTTGAATTACGTATCCGAATCCATGCTTCTTAGGTGCAATCATGAAATATTGTTTCTTAAAACATTTTTACATATTTAGCTACTATAAGTTGTCATCGAGACAAGGAACAGTTTATACAAGTACGGGGGACATTGCTTCCCGTGTATTTTGGTAAAATGGAAAGCATAGAGAGCTCTCCCCTTTCACCGGTTTTATCCACGAGCATGTATTAGAAATTTATTCAGACACAAGGCAAGAGAAATGAGAAAAGGGGAAAGAAACAAAGCAGAGGTGTGTGTCCATTTCACAGATAGTAAGTTGACATAGACCATATGAATAGCATGGCAATACCTTTAGGGAAGCGCCGCCTACGAGAAATCCATCAATATCTTCTTTTTTTGCAAGCTCTGCGCAGTTTCCTCCATTGACCGAACCTGGGGAGAAAATTTCAAAACATACAGAAAATTTAAGTAAATTGGCCAAATGTGGAAATTGGCCACCACTCCAGCACTAACTAAATTTCCTAGTCAATTTACAATTGAGTTGATAAATAGCTTCTTGGAGATAATAGTAAGTGTGATTGAGTGGGAGAGATCCAGCAATTTCATGGTATTCATAATATGCCACTGAGAAATAGAGGCGATATAATATATAGTTTTTAACTAAATTTCGAAGTTTAAGCTAAGAAGTTCCCACCTCCATAAATAATACGTGTTTTAGATGCAGCTTCTGCTGAAACATTCTTACTAAGCCAATCGCGAACAGCTAAATGCACTTCCTGAGCCTGCTCAGGTGTGGCCACTTTACCAGTTCCAATGGCCCATACTGGCTCATATGCCACAACAATGTTATCCCAACTTGGCACAGCATCTGCACATCGTGAAAGAATAAAATATGGTGAAAAAATCAAAGGATGGTTTCTTAAAAGGATTCCAGATTGATTCAGGGTGAGGGGACATCTCAAAGATAATTCAGAGAAAGAGAGGAGCTATAATTACCTGCAAAAGCCTTCATTTGCCGAAAACAGACATCGAAAGTTTTTCCTGCTTCCCTTTCTTCTAACAGCTCTCCTATGCAGGCTATTACTCCAAGATTCTGGCTCAAGGCATATGCAGCCTTCTTTCCAATAAACTACACATCATAGTGGTTTAATAAATCAGAGACAACTAGTTATCTGATCAGGTATAGCTCTTTCAATGGAAGCATTATAAAGATCCTTATTTGCTCTTACTTCATCATTTTCTCCAATTATATGTCTCCGTTCAGAGTGCCCGAGAACAACCCACTTGCATCCAAGATCTTTTAATTGTTCCACACTACACAAAGAAGGCCAAATTTGCTTATTACATAAAACAAAATTTGTCGAATCCATGATATTAACACATTAACATAGAACAAAATGTACTAACTCAAAAACATACAATACAACTCTTTTATCAAGTATATGGATTACTCGGCCGATTACGAGATTGCACTAGTTTCATAGCCATAGCCATGAAAGGGGGGAAAGCATGACTACTTCAATATCTTAAACACAACTGACAAGTGGACAATTCCACCAAAATCTTAATCATGACAAGATGTCCCATCAGCCAAGGAATCAGCTTCATAGAGCTCAACCAATCCGTATTTATTTAGAAAATGATCAATAAGTTGAATATTCAAAAAAATGAAGAACTGACTAGACAACTCATCCATGGCCAATAAAAGCCCACAGAATGTAGTACCATGGGAAATTCAGGAAATTTGTGTGCACAAATTCCTATAAAATACCTATATTTGAAACTACATCTACTTCAAATACGATCTCTATATATCCCACCAAACATCAGTACTACGATCAAGTGCTCCCAAACTAGGCATATGTATCCTAAATTTGCCTCGCTTATTCATGCATTATGCCATCAGAATGTCGAAGAAAAGTTAAATTTTACTTCTTACTGTCCCCCATGCCATATGCGTGGCACATATCCCAGTCAAGCGTAGTTTGACTCTAGAAATATTTCCACAGCAGCAATAAACTTTAGAGACAAGGTTAGGCAACACCATTGTGGCATTAACAAGTAAGCACAATAAAGAAAATTTATTGATTCGGTTATTTCTTGTCCCAAACAACATAGCACCTGATTCTTGGAGTACAGTGGCATAGCACTGGTATTCTAAGCTTATATAGAAGGAGACTCACCTGATTTCTCCAGTAAAAGCACCACCTTTTCCAGTCCAACAATTCTGGGCAGCTATCTCTACCCGCTCAGTTAGTGAGTTCTTTACTTGATCGAGGTAAACAAAAGGAGGTGACACGACAACATCTGCAAAGGTCAAGGGAAAACTGAGATCCAAATACAAATACTCTGTTTATAAGTAAGCATGAAAACTAAATAATATCAGATGCAAGAGAAAATTCCAATTTCCAATATGACATGTTTGATACACCAGACAAAGCGGAAGGTGATAGCAAAGTAATTACGTGCTGCTTTAAAGTCTTCAAATGTGACAGAATCCACTGTTTCATACATACTAAAAGTTCCTGATATTTTCTCTATAATTATGCAACTGGTATCAAGAACATCAAATAAAAAATCAATGAAAGTCTATAAGTCTCGATGTTCATCATCCTACATTGTAAAATAGGAAGAGGCTTCATATTCTGAATGCAGACGCCAAAAACAGCTAGACATCTGTGTATTTTTCAAAACTACGTGAAGGCTAAATTAGACGGAATTATGAGAAACAGGATAATGCGGAACAACTACTCCCATCTCTCAGCTATAAAGAACATAAAGCCCTTCTCTTTATTCAGTTAAGATGATATGAAACATCAATAGGTAATTGTAGCTCACCAACATCAGACTCCAATGTCGCACTGTTCAAGTCAGAGACAAGCTTGCTTATCGAGTCTTTTGTCCCATTCTAAGTATAACACAAAAAAACTAGTCATAAAGGTAAAAAAAATAAAAATCACCAGCACTCAAATTATTAAATATGTTATACACGCAGAAGTCACAGAAGGGAAAAAACAGGTCATTTCTACAAGTCTAAAAGAACGATGATTGTATGCCTAAAATAGCAAGAAATTCAAAGAATTTATGAGCTTTAATGGACTTGTGGTATTCTTTTGATGGCTGTAGAAGTGAACTGCAATAGTTTTCTAATGCACAAAATTTTCCTGTTCTCCTTGACAGAGCTCCCTACTTTCACATTTCATTGGATATAAATTCAACTTTTTAAGTATCTGCCTATGAATTTTAAAGGATTATGTTTTTGGTTGCTTTTTCATGTTATCCTCTTCCTATATCCATTATTTGCCATTTATATTCCTCTAGTCTTCACATCTTTACGTCAATGTTACAAATCACTCCTCTTTGTCTGCTGTTGGTATCACACAATAAGGACAACCAGTTTATTTAAAACTTAAGTGATTATCAATTAATTCCATTTACAGTCCCAATTATGAATGTTATGACTGATCCTTAAAATAGCTAGGACATCAAAGTGCTTCAACCAGCAGAGAAATCACAATACACATTAACACAAACTTTTACTAACTGAATTGAACTGGAGTTAAAAAAATCTATTGATGACAAAAAAAATATATATTATACTTACACATTTCCAGTTTCCACCAACAAAGAACTGCAAGAAAAAGGGAAGAATGATTAGATTTCGAATAGATGAAGTCCATAATGCATTAAACTTGAAAACTGAGAAAATAAACAGAAAAAACATAACATCTCGTAAAGAACCGGGATTTTCGGAAAAGCATATTTACAGGAGTATTTAAACAACATAGAACACTGAAGAATAATCAACGTTATAAAAACATTAATACATTCCCAAGACGAGCTGGATTATTCTAATGATTATATACTAGATCTGGAAGCAACTAACTACAATCTGCAACTATAGCTCACGAAAACTTAAGATAACCTTTCCGGAGCCAGCCATGGTGACGACGGCACGGCATCCTTTCCTAGAAGACGAAAGACGTAGGTGAGAATCCACATTCTGAAAAAAAGACTGAGTTGAATTGGAGTTGGATTTGTCGAGCTTGAGAAAAGACTTGCGCAGGCCGGAAAAGTGTCCGGAGAGTTGAGATCCGGCGCCGGTGAGTGACGTGGACACAACTGCCATACGTATATATTGTTGTTAGAACTGGTTGGCACCTATCTATTTCTCTATCCGGTGGTAGTTGAGGAGCTCTGGCTTCAAACCCTTCCTAAATATGTGGCTTTGTTTTTTACGCCAATAGGCTGTTCACTGAATATAATATTATCTTACGCGCTTTTTTAAAGCGTGGATATTCATATACTGTTCCTTCCTTTCTCTAATAAATAAAAATTTAAAATCTATTTAGTAGAGATTAAAATCGAATTAAAATTGAAAAATTAGTCGTTATTATTGAATTTTATTAGACGGGTGGGACCAATAACAATCATATTTTCAATTTTAATCAAATTTTAATGATTACCAAATATGCTCTTACTTTTGCAATGATAATTCTTAAGTGCCAACTGCCAAATAATAATAATAATAATCATCGATTCTGGTTCACGTGAACTTCTCATTTAAAATCGAACAAAATCATTTGAAAATCGTTGAGTTTAAGTTTCAATAGTTGAAAACCGCTTAAAACCAAATCGAACCATTCACATTTTTGACACTCATTCTCATTTTTTCTTTCTTTCTTCATTTTAATCACATATTTTCCAAATAAAATAATATTACAAACAAATCTAAAAATTTTCATTACTTTTTAACAACACATTCTTCCATCGGCTTATTAGCACAAAACGTCCCTACGTTTGACAGTTAGTGTGCAAAACGTCCCAACGTTTCGTTTTTTT
>CAIGRS010013090.1:0-12949 GCA_903798395.1 Fraxinus floribunda
GATCGGTAAAATAAATTATAATGATCAAAGTTGATATACAAGTGCTCCGGGCATACCCGGGTAATCAAAAATACGGAGAAGGTGGACTTACAAAACTATGGGTAATCCCAAGTAGTGCAGCAAAACCAAAAAAACAAAACCAAACAAGGCAATAGAAAAAGATCACCCCGTAACTAGTGACTCAATCAAAACATTAGGATACAAAGTAAACAAAACTTTGTATACTTGTGTTTTGATTCTTCGTACAATGCTATCTACGTGGGGAATAAGATTTTCAAACACTAATCTATTCCTTGCCATCCATATGTAATAGACAGAGCAGGCCAATGCAATTCTTCTAGCTTTGTTCCGCCAAGAGGTGCCTCTTGATTCCTTTTTCATCCATTTCAAAGCACTGAGGACAGTAGACATATTCCTAGTGATGTCTAGCCATAATCTGATTTTTTCCCATATGCTTGACGAAAATGGGCATTGGAAAAACAAATGTGCATTTGTCTCCTCACATGTGTTACAGAAACTGCAATTCCTGTTGATATCCAGATAGTGCAGCTTGTCTTTCGTAAGCAGTCTAGATTGGGCACTCAGCCAAAGTGTAAAAGAGTGCTTCGGGGTGATAAAATGCTTCCATACCTCCTTGGACCAACATCTAATGGTAGCTTTTGGTCTAAAGAATTCATAAGCTTTAGTGACACTGAAATCAGGCCCAAAGATACCCATTAGTTGGCCGAAACTCTGTTCATTCTGTTGCTCCGAAATAATCCCTGTGTTTGTTCCGGAATTTAGCCCAGTCGAGCCAGCATGTTGGCCGTAGTTCTGCTCAGTTGTGAAGCCTGAATTCTGTCCAGCAAGCTGGCAATATAACTGTCCGATATTCTGCCCAGAATTTCGTCCAGGTTGCTGGTCGATATTCTGTAAAATCTGTCCATAATGGCTACCAACATCCTGAACTGTAAATACCCCAGCGTGTTGTCTAGTATGAAGCTGCGTGGTGGCCAGCTTGAGTGTGTCTCTGATTTGCAAAAGTTTTTTAAACAGGGGAGAATGATCTTTCCGTGGAGATATCTCCCAAATGCTACTGCCTTTCAGATAAAACTGATCTACCCAACGGATCCAAAGGGTATCTTTCTTATGATGAATATTCCATAAAGACTTAGCTAGTAGGGCTGAGTTCCAGCTTTTAATATCACGAAAGCCCAATCCACCCTCGTTTTTGGGAAGGCACAACTCTTTCCAGCCAACAAGTGGTTTACCTGTGCCCCACAGAAAATTACGGCAAAGACTGGTAATCCTCGAAATAATGGTGGCTGGAATGGGGAGAAGAGAAAGCCAAAAACATTCCACTCCTTGTAGCACTCCCTTAATTAATTCTGCCCTTCCCGCATAAGAAAGAGATGACCTCGTCCAGGCACAAATGTAAGCGACAATTTTGTCCAGAAACGGTGCATAACTGCTGACCTTTAGTTTTTCGGCAGCAAGGGGTATCCCCAAATACCGAAAGGGCATAGATCCCTTAGGTATATTAGTGAGTTCTTGAATATTTTCAAGTTCCTGTCCATGAATTCCAGCAGTAAAGAGGCTTGATTTCATGTTGTTCATTCTCAATCCCGATGCGTTACCAAAGTTGTTGAGGCAGTCCATTAATATTTCTACCGACTTGTAATCACCTCTAGCAAATAGCATAAGGTCATCCGCAAATGCCAAATGCACGATCTTCAGCGGGCCACACTTAGGATGAAAGTTGAACTCACTTTCATGTGTTGCAGCCTTAAGAATTCTCGAGAGGTATTCAATGCACAATACAAATAGAAAAGGAGATAAAGGATCACCTTGTCGTAGGCCTTTAGCTCCTTTAAAGAATCCGTGCATTTCTCCATTCAAAGCCACCGAATAGGTGGTAGTAGTGACACATTCCATAACCCACCCTATGAATCTTGGAGGAAATTGTAGCCCCTCAAGTACTTGTTTCAGAAATCCCCAATCAACGGAATCATATGCCTTACGCAAGTCGATTTTAAGTAGGCATCTAGGGGCAACCCGCTTACGGTTGTATTGTCTCATTAATTCTTGGGCAAGGTGGATGTTTTCCATCATGCTTCTACCCTCAATAAATGCGGACTGAGCTTTATCAACAATGCTTCCCAAGACGGGCCTTAATCTAGATGCGAGAATCTTAGCAATGGTCTTGTAGAGCACATTGCAACAAGAAATAGGTCGGTAGTCCCCAACAATAGTAGTATGGCTAGATTTAGGCACCAAGGCAATAACCGTATGATTTATTTGTTTGAGGAGAGATCCCGATTCAAAAAATTCCAAAATGGCTTCAATAAATTCTGTGCCAACAATGTCCCATGATTTTTTGAAGAAGCAAGATGAAAAACCGTCCGGTCCGGGTGATTTATCATCACCTATATCAAACAAAGCCTCCTTAATCTCCTGCCTCGTGATGTTTTGAATAAGTGTATCACCTTGTTCAATATCCAACACCGGTCCTTCCCTAAAAAACGACTGCTCAACAGGTTCACACACGCAACTTTCTCCCAGCAAACTTCTATAAAAGTTTGTGAATTCATGTGCCACTTCCATCTGTGAAGTTGTATAACTACCATCCATCTTGAGAACTTTAGCAATAAAATTCCTTTTAGTGTTTCTCTTCATCATGGCATGAAAAAACTTCGTGCATTTATCACTATTGATGAGATAATTACACTTAGCTTGTTGGAAATAAAAGCTGCGTTCTGCTTCACCGAGCACAATGGCTTTCTTTCTCAAATCAGCCACTAAGACCTGTAGCTGTCGATCCGTAGGATGGTCATGGAGCAGCCTTTGATTTTCTTCCAGAACATTTTTCGCATCTGCCGCTCTAGTAGATATGTGTCCATAGTGTTTGGAGTTGAGAGTCTTCAATGCCCCTTTCATATTCTGAAGTTTTTTACAGAAAACATATTGTTTAGTGCCATAAACTTCACATCTCCAGCCATTTTGAGTGACTTCTAAAAATTCCTGATGGGCTGTCCACATATTGAAAAATTTGAACGGTTTCCTGCCACTCCCTTGTTCTTCCAATATAGAGACAATGCACGGGGAATGGTCAGATAGGCACCCAGATGGCAAGAAATCCGCACATCCTATGGCTCCTCTTTGCATCCAAGCTTCATTAGTCATGGCCCTGTCGATTTTGCTCCATACCGAATTATTAGTCCAAGTGTAGAAACACCCAGTGGACCTAATATCCGTAAGCCCCAGTTGAAGACAGCAGTTTGCAAAATCTTTAATCTCATAAGGTGTTGCCTCCGAGCCATTGCATTTTTCATCAAACTTAAGTACATTATTAAAATCCCCAAGTAGCATCCATGGTTGTGACAGATTCATATTCAGAAGATTACTCCAAAGTGCTCTTCTAGTAACCACAGTGTGGAAAGCATAAACGAAGCTAATATGAAAGGAAAAAGATGTAACCTTACATGTAGCAACGCAATGAATAGCTTGCGGGTTGTACTCCGAGACCTCCAAAAGAAACTTGCTGGGGTTCCATAGAATCAGGATCCTTCCAGCTTCATGAAATCTGAAATTATTCACCTGTAGCATTCCAGGAAATTTGTTCCGCATAATACGTTTCAACTTTGCCTCTTCCAGTTTCGTTTCTAAAATACCCATTATATCAATGTCATGTTTCTTGATGAACTCTCTCATACCATTTTGTTTCAGGGGATGGTTGAAACCCCTTATGTTCCAAGAAGCTATCTTCATGTCGAAATAACAAGAGCGTTTCCTCTCTTGCTAACTTTCTTAGATGTTTTCTTTGTCTGCTCGTCCTTTTTAGCTTTCAGTTTTTCACTGCAATTTTCATTGGGGTTAGGCTGACTGCACATTGCCCCCAAATTGGATTTCTGGCCTGGCTGCTTGTCATTTCTATGCTCAGTCCGATTTCCTTGCTTTTCACTTGTCTCTGTCTCCGGTGGTTTAGGAGGCATGCTTTCTTGCAGTCTACAATTTTTCCCATTTCCTGTATTAAGTTCATCCGGTGGAACCTCCCCCTGTTTAGATGAGGAGCACGTAGGGTCCTGTTTTCCCGACTTTTCTGTCTCCGTGGATGTAGAAGACTTTTCCACATTATTCCCTGCCAAATGCTTCTTCTTCCTGTTTTGCACTAGGGTGAACTCTTTTACATTTTCCGGTTCCTGGCCCTCATTTGTATTAACATCTTTAACGGCCTGTGTGTCCTGAGTTTCAGCAGTCTGTTTGTTACCATCTTTTCCATTATTACCACCTTTTGTTGGAGTTTTAGCTATTGTTTCTCTGCCTGCTTGTTTTTTGTAGCCACAATCATTTGTGAAGTGTCCGAACACTTTACAACAACCACAGAACTTTGGAACATGTTCATAGATGATTTCTTGCTCCCTAATGATGTTGTTGGGGAATTTCACCATAACACTCTTAACAAGCTCCTTCGAGGCATCAACTTCTACCAGAATTCTAGCATAGGAAATTCTGTCTAATGTAGATGTCAGCTTATCCGATGTGATAGGTTTCCCAATTTTAGATACAACTTTACCCAGTGCATCATCTCCCCAGAAATCCATAGGCCAGCCAGGTAAATTTATCCACACCGGAATAGAGCTTATCCCCTTTTCGTTAAATTCAAAGTAACGGGGCATTTCTTTGAGCATAAGTGGCCTGCCATAAATGTAATATGGTCCTTTACTCAACACTTTAATTCTATCCTCTTCCGAAAAGAGTTTGAAGACCAGCCATCCACTCTGGTGTACACAGTACTCATATTTGACATTCCAGGTTGAGCAAATTTGGAGCAGTGCCGTTTTCCCTGGAAACCGTCCTGCAAAGTATCCAACTACTCCAAAGCCCCATTTAGCTTCAACGTTAATGGCATCATCCGCTGTCAATTCAACCACATCGGGCTGGTTGAGGAATTGTTTCAATTTAAAACCTTGTTCAGGATTCCTGTTGTCCCTGAAAAGGTTAACCCAGGGTGCCTTCTCAACTTTAGTCTCAGTAATATTCTCCTTAGTTCGTGCCTGAGAATTCTTACATGAACTCTCCACATCAGTGTCCACGTCCCCCAAGGTAACGGATACATTAGGTGACTCCGCCACATTTGGATCCTTACCATAATCAGTATGATCCTCAGCTACAACTGGTTTGGCCGTAGATACAGAGAGAGTCGGGGCAACCCGTATGACAGGTGGTTGGGTAGGCTTAACCCGGACTTTCGACGAAGAGGCCTTCTTTCCCATAGATCACAGAAGACAGGCACAGGCAGCCCAGCCAGGAAGAAGGGCCAGAAGAATCTCCAAGTGAAGCAAAAAAAAGATAGAGCAGTAGGCCCAAAAGGCCCAAACCAAGAAAGCCCAAAGTTGCAAGCAGAAAACACAAAGAAGCTGGTTCAGTCCGCTGGCAAAATCAGGCCCAAGAAACCAAAACCCACAAACACCAAAAAGAGAGCAGGCCCAAAGCAAAGGACCCGACAATAAAGAACCCAGCAGGCCCAAAGGATCCGACCCGGCCCAGCAGAAGGAAAACACAAGGAATAGGGGACAGAGTGACAGCCTTTCACCTGTCCAACAGACTGCAAATGCAGAGACAATCCGGCTGCAGAGAGGTCAACACGCAAAATGCCCCAAAATCATGAGAAAAGACCAGGGGGAGACAGAAAGCAGCAGGAAAGAGTCACGTGGTCCACCAAAATTCCAGAAACAGAACTCCAAACACGAAATATGGATCAAACACCAATACATACACAATACTTGCAAAGATTGTGTGAAGTAGCAAGAACAAAAAGCCAGAGACGAAACTGGATAGGCGAACCCAGAAAGAGGAGACCCTATCGTAGCAAACGGCCAAAGCAGTGAAACCCAGTAATCCAATAAGAACGAAAACCAAAACAACAGATAATCGGCCACAAGACTGAAATGTAGAATACGACAGTAACCTCCCGAAGAGGTAAAACCACTGTCACAACTCCAAACCACCCCAAACTGAACTTCGAACAACTACCAAGAAAGAACCCAGCAGCAGAAGAAGACCAATATATGGAGGAACCAGGAGAAAACCAGGAAAAAGCCAAGAAGGATGAAGAACAGTACCTTGATCCAAAGTGAGAGGTATAGAGTACCCAAACACCGTGAAGAACAGCTCCAAATCCAACTAAGCCCAGATGATATGGCTCTGCAATCTGGGAGAAATCCAAAGCCCAGACCACAACCAACGCTCCTAAGAGCAAATGCACAGAACTTTCACCCAAGCCGTAAAACCAATAAAATTGATTTAAAATGTGATGAAAGAAAGCGTCAGAGAAATCCAGAGCAATTACAAATCATGCACAAACACCAAAAGAAACGATTCAGTAACCAAAAGAAAGAAAACAGAGAAGTCGAGGCACTCTCAGGTGGGATTTTCTCTCACTAGAAAGTTGAGAGCTTCTCTCTCTAACCAAGACTTGACTGAGAGCTCTTTCTTTTTTTTTTTTTTTTTNTTTTTTTTTTTGATCGGTAAAAATTAATTATATTGATCAAAGTCCATATACATGGTACACCGGGCATACCCGGGTGAATCAAAAATGCATAGGTAGCGGACTTACAAAACTATGGGTATTCCCAAGTATTGCAGCAAAAACCCAAAACCAACAAGCAGAGCAATAGAAAAGAGATCATCCCGTAATAAGTGACTCAATCAAAACATTAGGATACAAAGTAAACATGACTTTGTATACTTGTGTTTTGATTCGTCGTACAATGCTATCTACATGGGGAATAAGATCTTCAAACACTAATCTATTCCTTGCCATCCATATATAGTAGACGGAACAGGCCAATGCAATTCTTCTAGCTTTGTTCCGCCAAGAGGTGCCTCTTGATTCCTTCTTAATCCACTTTAAAGCACTAAGGACGGTTGACATATCCCTTGTGATGTCCAGCCATAGCCTGATTTTTTTCCAGATGCTTGCAGAAAAGGGGCATTGGAAAAACAAGTGTGTGTTCGTCTCCTGACTTGCCTTACAGAAACTGCAATTTCTGTCGATTTCAAGGTAGTGTAGTTTGTCTTTCGTAAGGAGCCTAGATTGGGCGCACAGCCAAAGTGTAAACGAGTGCTTTGGCGTAATAAATTGTTTCCATACCTCCTTGGTCCAACATCTCACGGTAGCTTTTGGTCTGAAGAAATCATAAGCTTTAGTGACATTGAATTCTGCCCCGTTGATACCCATGAGTTGGCCGAAAATCTGTTCATATTGCTGGTCATGAAAATTCACTGTGTCCTGTCCGTTATTCTGCCCATTTAGGCCAGTTCGCTGGCTGAAATTCTGCCCAGTCTGCTGGTCGATATTTTGCCCAGAAAGTTGGCCCTGGTTCTGTTCAAAATGCTGCCCAGATATGTACTCAGGTTGCTGGTCGGAGTTCCATATATTCTGTCCATTATGATGCCCCAGATTCTGCCCAGTAAGCACTATATAGCGCTGTCCAGCCTGCGCAGTGGCCATTTTAAGTGCATCCCTGATTTGCAGGAGTTTTTTGAAGAGGGGGGAATGATCTTTGCGTGGGGAGATCTCCCAGATGCTTGTTCCTTTCAGGTAGATCTGATTCACCCATCGAATCCACAGGGTATCTTTTTTATTGTGTATGTTCCATAGGGCCTTTGCTAGTAACGCAGAGTTCCAGCCCTTCAAATCACGAAACCCCAAACCACCCTCCTCCTTTGGTAGGCAAAGCTCTTTCCAACCAACCAGCGCCTTACCAGAAGCCCATAGAAAATTGCGGCAAAGACTGATAATTCGAGAAATAATGGTGGCCGGAATGGGGAGAAGGGAGAGCCAAAAGCATTCCACACCTTGTAACACAGCCTTGATTAATTCTGACCTGCCTGCATAAGAGAGGGATGATCTCGTCCAAGCACTAATGTAGGCGACTATCTTGTCCAGAAAGGGGGCATAACTGCTGACTTTGAGTTTTTCAGCAGCTAGAGGTATTCCCAAGTATCGAAAGGGCATCGATCCTTTGGGGATGTTTGTGAGTTCCTGAATATTTTCAAGTTCCAGTCCGTGAACTCCAGCAGTAAAGAGGCTGGATTTGAAGTTGTTCATTCTCAAGCCTGAGGTATTACCGAAGACACTAAGGCAATCCATCAAAATTTCCACCGATCTGTAATCTCCTCTAGCAAAAAGCATAAGGTCATCCGCAAATGCCAAGTGCACAATCTTTAACGGACCACACTTAGGATGGAAATTGAAATCACTTTCGTGTGTGGCTGCCTTAAGTATTCTCGAGAGGTATTCAATGCACAAGACAAATAAGAAAGGTGATAGAGGGTCACCTTGCCTAAGCCCTTTAGCTCCTTTGAAAAATCCATGCATCTCTCCATTCAAAGCCACGGAGTAGGAAGTGGTTGTAACACATTCCATAACCCATCCTATAAATCTTGGAGGAAACCGTAGCCCCACAAGAATTTGTTTAAGGAATTCCCAATCCACTGAATCATAGGCCTTGCGTAAATCTACCTTAAGTAGGCATCTAGGGGCAACTCGCTTACGGTTGTATTGTCTCATGAGTTCTTGGGCCAAGTGTATATTTTCCATCATACTTCTACCCTCAACAAATGCGGATTGAGCTTTATCAACAATGTTACCCAAGACGGGTCTTAATCTGGATGCAAGAATCTTTGCAATGACCTTGTAGAAAACATTGCAGCAGGAAATAGGTCGATAATCTCCAACAATAGTGGTGTGACTAGATTTCGGTACCAATGCGATAACCGTATGATTAATTTGCTTGAGGAGAGATCCCGACTCAAAGAATTCCAAAATGGCATCAATAAAATCTGATCCAACAATTTCCCAAGATTTTTTAAAGAAGCAGGCCGAGAAGCCATCAGGTCCGGGTGATTTATCATCACCAATATCAAAAAGAGCCTCTTTAATCTCTTGCTTAGAGATATTCTGAATAAGTGTTTCACCTTGCTCCTCACTAAGTACCGGCCCTTCTCTAATAAAAGACTGCTGAACAGGTTCATTTTGACAACTTTCACCCAGCAATGTTTTGTAAAAATTTGTGAATTCATGTGCAACTTCCATCTGTGAGGTTGTATAGCTACCATCCATCTTGAGTACTTTAGCGATAAAGTTCCTCTTGGTGTTTCTCTTCATCATGTCATGAAAAAACTTTGTGCATTTATCACTATTGATGAGATAATTACACTTAGCCTGCTGGAAATAAAAGCTACGTTCTGCTTCACAAAGCCCAACTGCTTTCTTCCTCAAATCGGCCACTATGGCCTGGAGAAGTTGATTAGTAGGTTGGTCATGGAGTAGCCTTTGATTATTTTCCAGTTCATTTTTCGCATTGGTTGCTCTAGTGGATATGTGTCCGTAGTGTTTGGAGTTGAGTCTTTTCAATGCCCCTTTCACATTCTGCAACTTTTTACAAAAAACAAATTGTTTAGTGCCCGTGACCTCACATCTCCAGCCGTTTTGAGTGATGTTACTGAATTCATGATGGCCAGTCCACATGTTGAAAAATTTGAAAGGTCTCCTGCAACTCCCCTGTTCTTCCAAGATTGAGACAATACAAGGTGAGTGATCCGAGAGACACCCGGAAGGCAAGAAATCCGCGCAACCAAGTGCTCCTCTTTGCACCCAAGCTTCATTTGTCATGGCCCTGTCAATTTTGCTCCATACTGAATTATTAGTCCATGTGTAAAAACACCCCGTGGATCTAATATCCGTAAGCCCCAATTGTAGACAGCAATTACTAAAATCTTTAATTTCATAGGGCGTTACCTCCGCACCATTGCTCTTTTCATCAAACTTTAAGACATTATTAAAATCCCCAAGTAGCATCCAAGGTTGTGAAACATTCAACTCCATAAGATTACCCCATAGTGGTCTTCTAGTAACCACGGTATGAAAAGCATAAACGAAGCTAATATGGAAGGACAGTGAAGTAACCTTACATGTAGCAACGCAGTGAATAGCTTGTGGTGTGTACTCAGTTACTTCCAGGAGAAACTTCATGGGATTCCATAACACCAAAATTCTTCCAGCTTCATGAGTGCTGAAATTATTCACCTGTAGCATTCCAGGAAATTTGTTTCGCATAATACGTTTCAACTTTGAGTGTTCCAGTTTCGTTTCTAGTATCCCCATAATATCAATGTCATGTTTCCTGATAAACTCTCTGATTCCATTTTGTTTCAGGGGATGGTTGAAACCCCTTATGTTCCAACAAGCAATCTTCATGTCGAAATAACAAGAGCATTGCCTCTCTTGCTAAGTTTCTTTGTTGTTTTCTTGGACTGCTCATCATTTTTCATTTTCTGTTTTCCCCTGCACTTTTCGTTGAGGTTGGCCTGTACACCTTCTGCCCCCAAATTGGAATTTAGTCCTGATTGCTCTTCATTACTGCTTTTGGTCAGATTCCTTTGTTTATCGCTGTTTTCTGTCTCCGGCTGTTTGGAATTTTCATCCGGTGGCTCCTCAGCCTGTTTAGACGATGAACATTCGGGAGTCTGCTTTCCCAATTTCTCGGGCTGTGTTTTAGCAGGTAATTCCGTTGTGCCCACAGTAAGCTTATTCACCGCCTGGTTCTTCTTTTTCCTGTTTTGCACTAACATGAATTCCTGTTCATTTTCCGGTTCCTGAGCAGTATTTGTATCAACATCCCTTTCTTTCCCAGCATTTGCCTTCTCCAATTTTTGTTCTTTAGCATTCCCAGCAACTTGTTTGTTTCCAGTCCTGCCATTTGAATTACCATTAGCCGGGATATTGCCCTTTGCTTCTTTGTCAGCCTGTTTTTTGTAACTACAATCATTTGTGAAGTGTCCAAACACTTTACAGCAGCCACAAAACTTTGGTATGTTTTCATAAATGATTTCTTGCTCCCTAATAACATTATTGGGGAGTTTTACCATAACACTTTTCACAAGTTCTTTGGAGGCATCAACTTCTACCAGGATTCTTGCATAAGAGATTCTGTCAAGTGTGGATGTAAGGTTATCCGAAGTGATAGGTTTCCCTACTTTGGATGCAATTTTGCCCAATGCATCATCACCCCAAAAATCCACAGGCCATCCAGGTAAGTTAATCCAAACTGGGATTGAGCTAATTCCTTTTTCATCAAATTCAAAGTAGCGTGGCATTTCTTTGAGCATCAATGGTCGACCATAAATATAGTACGGCCCTTTACTCAGCACTTTAATTCTATCCTGTTCCGAAAAAAGTTTAAAAACCAACCACCCACTCTGATGCACACAATATTCATATTTGACATTCCAAGACGAGCAGATTTGGAGTAGTGCCATTTTCCCAGGAAAGCGTCCAGCAAAATATCCAATCACACCGAAGCCCCATTTTGCTTCAACGTTAATAGCATCCTCGACAGTCAACTCAATTACATCTGGCTGGTTATTAAATTCCTTTAACTTAATACCTTTCTCAGGATTCCTGTTGTCTTTGAAAAGGTTTACCCATGGAGCCTTCTCAATTTTGTCAACAGTGTGCTCACCCTTCGTTTCAAACCGAGAGTTATTACAAGAAGCCTCAACATCCGTGTCCTTGTCCCCCAAAGTAATGGACTCATTAGTAGATTCCGAAGCTAGAGTCTCCTTCCCACAATCATCCAGATTCCCAGCATTAATCGGAGCAATCCTTTTGACAGGGGGGGGAGCAGGAGTCCCACGTTTTTTAGTTGAAGTAGTCGTCTTCTTCCCCATGGAAACAGAAGAGACGGATCAAATCCAACAGCCCAGCAGGAAACGGGCTCAGTGGACCAAGAAAGGAACACAAAACGTGGAACAGAAAAACCAGAAAGTGGCCCAAGTGGCCCAATGCACAGGACAGCCCAAAACCTGAAAAGGATAGAACCAATAAGTAGCCCAGTCCACAAACAGAAAAAAGGGGAGCCCAAGAGGAAAACCGAAACTGATTGAAAAAGGCCTAATCCAGCAAGCAGGCCCAAAAACCAGTAGCAAGCCCAAACCGCATAAGAGAACAGTCAGCCCAGCAAGTCAAACAAGAAACCCGGCCCAAAACAGAGGCAAGAGGAAAACCCGTGAAGACACGCTGGGAGACAAATAATATATGTGTCAGTCAACCAACTGGCCCGGAGCAGAGAAACCAGAGAAAATCCGGCTGCAGAAAGAAAAACACGCAAAGTACCCTCAAATCCTGCAAATTGACCAAGGAGGTGACAGAAAACCAGCTGAAAAAAAGTCACGTGGACCACAGGTACCAAGAAACACAACTGAAGCTAGAAAAAAATGGATCAAACGCCAATGGATACACAATACAAGCAGAAAGTGTAAGAACACGAACGAACAAAAGCCCAGCAAGAAGAAGAAGAATAACGAACAACAATCCCAGCAGGCTAAATAAGCAAAACCCGGAGTGTAGTCAGCTGTCCAAGCAGGGCGCAGCCAAAGCAAACCACAACCGTATTGCAGAGTCACAAAACCGGAACCTGTAACCAGCCTCCAGAACAAACCAAAGCAGTAGCAAGAGCCCACCGTAACAACACCAACCACACCCAAGACTGAACCTCCAGCAGTCACAAAGACAAAGGCCCAGAAGAGCAAGAAGACCAATAGATGGAGAGACTGAAAAACAGCAGGACGAAGAGGAAACAGTACCTTACACCCAAGGTAGATGGAGAAAATCCCTTCGTGAATGCAAGTAACACAGTCTGTTCAGTACAAAGAGTGGAGCATCTCAGTCTGGGAGAAAACCAGAGCCCAGACCAAAAACAGAGCTCCGAAGAGCAAGAATCCCAAACTTTCACCAGAAATAAACAAACCAATAAAATTGATTTTAATTATGATGAAAGAGAACGCCAACAGAATCCAGAGATTTTCCTAATCTTCCACAAATGAACCGTAAAGAATCACGTAACCACGAGAAAGAAACAGAAAAGTCTAGGCACTCAATAGTGGGATTTTCTCTCACTAGAAA
>CAIGRS010013160.1:0-31998 GCA_903798395.1 Fraxinus floribunda
TTCATTCCTTGATTTCTCTTTTTTTCAAATTACGAAAACTTTCTTCAATATTTCGTTTCGAATAGAGATAATGCTACATCAGAATTCCTGAAAGTCAGATTTTCTCGGACAACTTGCATCATTAATGTACTTTCCTTGTGTGATTCCTCACCCAATATATCTAGGCCAGATATGGCTTCATTAAAAGCCCAAAAAATGAATGTAGATTTTACTTATAACTTTAACTAGAGTAAAATAATTATTGAAGTTAATAAGTAAGATTTAAAATAAATATATAAACGTCAAAATAAATTTAAAGAATTAACATTTTTTACTAAAGAGTAAAACTAAAATAACTTATCCAAACATATATATAATAGATAAAAAGTAAATTTACTTGTGAATTAATAAAAAAATGAATCTAATCATAAATAAGTAATTTTCCTTACAGACTTTTCGGGTTAAGAAGAATTAAATGTAGGTGCTATTCTATTATATTTTTTTTTTATTAATTCTGTTAGAATCTATTTGATCTTCTACGAGAGAAAAATTATATTAGAGTGCATTTGGTATATTTTAAAACATAAATAATAAAACGGAAGAAGATGTAGACATAAGAAACTATGAAAAAATTGATGAAGAACTCCAAAACAATTGACTGATAAAAAATACTATAACTAGAAATACCTCTTTCAAATCCAGAGAGAGTGAGAGTGAGTGAGTTTGAATGTTGAATATTAATGGTAGCAATTGATGCCTCTTAACATCTAACATCCATACATTTATGCCGTTGTCTCCTTTCTATAAAGAATGGTCAATTAGGTTAAATTTCTAAACTTTTGAGTAAAATATGTTATCGAACGCTTTCAAAAGTTTCTCTCACTTTATCTTTCTTGCTCTACCTTCATAACGAATATGTGTTGTTTCTTAACTATAAACTAATAAGGTTGTTTTTGTTAAACATTATCATCTGTGCTTGTTAATTTTATATGATTTTGTGAACTTAAGTCGGGACTTTTTACCATGACCAATATTGAGACATATGATCTTCTTAATGACAAGGAGCACATATTCATGATCAAAATTGTTTGTGATCATCGCAGGTTAAAGGTACGGATTCTTTAACCATTCACATGTAGTACTTTTTGTTTCTTGAAGTAATAATTCAGTTATAAAACCAGTAATGCCTTAGTCAATTACTTTTGGTGACACAAAACAATTAACACAATAAGTTGGAAATATAACTGTGTTTTTAACCTCTTTTACTTCTCCCTATATACNCATTCACATGTAGTACTTTTTGTTTCTTGAAGTAATAATTCAGTTATAAAACCAGTAATGCCTTAGTCAATTACTTTTGGTGACACAAAACAATTAACACAATAAGTTGGAAATATAACTGTGTTTTTAACCTCTTTTACTTCTCCCTATATACTTACAACGACTAATATACAAATGAACACAAATATGAATTGTCAAAACGTTAGCAAGTTTAGAAAGATTAATATTGTATTCTTCCTTGGAAAAAATTTTGGCTACCAAAAACTTTTCATTTAAATCTTACTAGAATATTATCATTATGAAATTTTACTTATTATTATGTTAGATAAAAACTTACTGAACTTTCACAATAATTTAGCTTTCCATTAATATTTGATACACTAACATTACCTAAAAAAATACCAAAACTCGTGCATTTCACGGACATACAACTAGTATATATAGAATCAACAAATTTTAGATTTTTTATACCAACTCATGTTGAGAAACAAGCCAAAAATAATAATTCAACCGACATGTACGACTTTTCCAGAAGGTCATGATCATCTACAAAAATTACACCTTACACTTAGGTTTAATGTCTAAATAATTAATGCATAGTAGTAACACATACTTGTTTATGGCAACGACTAACATGCCATGTTTGATTAACGAGTTCTTCTCAAATGTAATCATAGTCATTTGTGAAGAAGAAAGACGCATTTTGAAATAGTAATTTTTAGAGAATGTGTGATTAAAAAGGAATGAAAAGTTTTAAGTTTACATGTAATATATTATTTTATTGGAAAATGTATCGTCGATGAGAAGAAGAAAGAAAAATATATTATAATTTTAATGGGGTCCAACGATACCTGTGTATAGACCAAATGATAAAGAGACGCATAATGTGGGACCATCTCCCATTGTTCGGTCAAGCCATCCGTGACACCCGCATTTGCATCATGTGAACTTTATTTTGTCATCACTTATAAGTAGGATTAATAAAAAGCTAAAAATGAAATTAAAAATTAATTGTAAATTTCTATACATTCTCTGTCAAAAAAAGTTCTTCACAATGAATCCCAACAAAAAGAAAAAAGTGTTTTTCCCATTTGAAAGTGAAGGAACCAAACAGCACATGACATAATAAACGACACATCAAAAAATGAAATTCAAAGATCTATGCTTTTGGGAAACTCATATTGAATGTGTCAGAAAAAGTTGGGTGACCAATTTTTTATTGATTTTTTTTTCCCACAATAAATTGGAGGGTTTAATTGAATTATTTATAGATTTTTTGAAATTTTGTAAAATTGGTATTTGAAAAGACAATATATATATATATAAGAATAAAATTTTGAGTTCATATAGGAGTCTAATGTACGACCACAAGATAGACTTTTGACAAGCAATGTGGAACTTGAAAGTAGTGTCAATAATCAAGTATTATGATTTTACTCGTAAAACTTTTTTTTTTTTTTTTGGAAGAAATGCAAAGGAAAAATGACAACACCCCGTTGCTAGTTTACTTGGTTTCATCCTTATTCTTGGACATCCGAGTGCTATAACTAGACTTGTATACAATTGATTTCGGATTTTTCCGTTTGAACCAATCGAGTGAGGTACACACAACTAGTTTTGATCCAACCCTATTTAAAAAATAATAATAATCCACTACATCATTTTTCCAATTGACGGGTGAATTTACAAAACTAATTGCATACTAGAAGTTGGTCTTTTTGAACGGAAGTCATCTATAAAATCGACTTATAAGAAAACTCGAAATTTAATGAGAAACATTGGAGAATGCTGCCTCCTATCATCCATCTATGATGGATTGAATTAATTACTTGAAGAACAAAAACATTCTGCTTATAAATATAAATATTCATCATTTGGTAGATTCATTGGCTTTCTCACGTTTGGACCACAAAACCAACTGTTTTTAGGTCATGTCATATCACCCCACCCCCACCACCCTCTCTCTCTCTATTCTCCCCGTGACCAACGTTACTCTCAATTGTCAACCATTTCTGTGCGATATCTATCAGTCCCATGTCCAGATCTATCTCTTCTTTCTTGTTTAGCGATGCATAACTGAACTTCTTGTTGTCTCTGTGTGTGTGTGTTTTAAGAGATAGAGGCCATGACAAGATCCAGTACTAGTACTATTTAGTCTTTACTGTACTTGAATAGCTTCTTTCTTGTTCAGAATGGATAATTAAACTTCTTGTTATATTTCTGTGTAGTGAGAGAGAGAGAGAGAGAGAGGAGAGAGAACGGCTATGAAAATGAAGTCTTCTACTGCAATGATGGCATTGTTTTCAGTTTTTATGATTGCAGGGTGTTTAGGTGAAGATACCCTTCAACTCAATGATGATGTATTAGGCCTCATTGTGTTCAAATCAGCCATTGATGACCCTTTTATGCATTTGAATTCTTGGAATGAAGATGACACTTCTCCCTGTGCATGGAACTTCATAACTTGCAACCAGGCAAATAGTCGAGTTACAGAAATTTTACTCAATGGCTTGAGCTTATCAGGAAAAATTGGGAGAGGCCTCGAAAAATTGCAGTTTTTGAAGGTAATATCTTTATCTGGTAATAATCTTACTGGCAGCATAAATCCAGAATTGGCTCTAATAAATGGCCTTGAAAGGCTTAATCTTAGCCAAAATAGCCTTTCAGGTAATATACCAACTTCTTTCGCTAACATGAGTTCGCTTCAGTTTCTTGATCTGTCTATGAATTCATTATCAGGGCCTGTCCCTGATAATTTGTTCGAAAACTTTTTTTCACTTCGTTTTCTTTCTTTATCTGGAAATCTTCTTGAAGGGCCTTTTCCAAGTACTCTTACTAAATGTACAAAACTAAATCATCTTAATCTTTCCAACAATCATTTCTCTGGTAACCCTAATTTTTCTCCGGGAATTTGGTCATTAACAAGGCTCCGAACGCTGGATCTTTCGACGAATCAACTGTCAGGACCTGTACCTGATGGTATAGAAGTTCTGCATAACCTGAAAGAGCTGTTTTTACATGGAAATCACTTTACTGGATCTTTACCTGCTGATATTGGTTTATGTCCACATTTGAGTAGGTTAGATTTCAGTAATAATCGATTTTCCGGAGAAATTCCAGGGTCACTGCAAAGGCTAAAAGCTCTTAACTTTCTGAGTTTATCCGACAACTTGTTTACTGGAGATTTTCCTTCATGGATCGGTAACATGAACATACTGGAATACATTGATTTTTCCAAAAATGCTTTTGTGGGATCATTGCCAATGTCAATGGGAGACATTAAATCATTAAAGTTTCTTAGTTTGTCTAACAACAAATTAACTGGAAACATTCCCAAATCCCTAGTTTACTGTTCCGGTCTATCCATTATCCGGTTGACAGGAAATTCATTCAACGGTAGCATCCCTGAGGGATTGTTCGATATGGGATTGAAAGAAATGGATTTTTCAAGAAATCAGATTACTGGTTCAATTCCTCCAGCTTCTAGCAGACTGATTGAGTCCCTCCAGGTGTTGGATCTATCAGGGAACAACATGACAGGTGAAATTCCAGCAGAAATGGGACTATTGTCCAGGCTGAGTTACTTGAATTTGTCAGAAAATTATTTGGAATCCAGGATGCCACCAGAATTTGGATATTTGCAGAATCTCACTGTGTTAGATCTTCGAAACAGCGCTTTGGTTGGGTCAATTCCAGGCGATATATGTGATTCTGGCAGCTTGGCAATCCTCCAGCTTGATGGAAATCTTTTGACAGGTCCAATTCCTAGAGAAATTGGAAACTGTTCATCACTTAACTTGCTGTAAGTTTTCAGTTTTTACTATTTAATATTTTTCTGACTTTGCATCGTCCTAATGAACACAACAGAGTGACGAAAAGGATACCCCAAATATAGGAACCATGCTTAGTTTCTTCTTGTTGCTCATCTGTGTATGTCTTAATTTTGGCCATGAATGCAATGTAAGAGTGTAATTTTCGCTGCAGGAGCCTATCTCATAACAATCTAAGTGGCTCCATTCCGAAATCGGTCTCATTGCTGAAGAAGCTTGAGATTCTGAAGCTGGAGGTGAACCAATTGAGTGGAGAGATACCCCAAGAGCTTGGAAAGCTGGAAAATCTTCTTATTGTGAATATATCGCATAACAGGCTCGTAGGCCGGTTGCCTGCAGGAAGCATTTTTCCAAACTTGGACGAGAGTGCAATAGAGGGAAATTTGGGTATTTGCTCACCGTTGTTGAAGGGGCCATGTAAACTGGATGTCCAAAAGCCTTTAGTTCTTGATCCCTATGTCCATGGCAATCAAACAGGTGATCAAAACAGAAGAAATGGACACTTAAGAAGCTCGGCCGATGGATTTACACATCATAGATTCCTCAGCGTTTCAGCCATTGTTGCCATATCAGCATCAGTGGTGATAGTTCTTGGAGTGATTTTGATAAGCTTACTAAACGCTTCTGCTCGAAGGAGGATTGCGTTTGTTGACAACGCTTTGGAAAGTATGTGCTCGAGTTCCACTAGGTCAGGAAGCCTGGCTGCGGGCAAGCTTATTCTGTTTGACACAAAATCTTCGCCTGATTGGATCAGTGCTAGTCTTGATTCCATACTAAATAAGGCATCGGAAATTGGAAGCGGAGTGTTTGGAACCGTCTACAAGGCCTCATTGGGAGGCGATGAACGAAGAATCGTGGCAATCAAGAAGCTGGTAACAGCCAACATTCTTCAGTATCAGGAAGAATTTGATCGTGAGGTTCAGGGTTTAGGCAAAGTAAGGCATCCCAATTTGATTCCCCTCAGAGGATACTACTGGACTCCTCAAATGCAGCTGCTCGTATCAGACTTTGCCCTCGAAGGGAGCTTACAGTCCCGTCTCCACGAGCGCCTGCCTACGACTCCACCTCTTTCGTGGTCCATCAGGTTCAAAATTATGTTAGGCACAGCAAAAGGACTAGCACACTTGCATCATTCCTTCCGACCCCCTATCGTACACTACAATGTAAAGCCAAGCAACATTCTCCTCGACGAGAATCTGAATCCAAAAATATCAGATTTCGGATTGGCAAGGCTACTAAACAAGCTCGACAAGCACGTTCTCAGTAACAGGTTTCAAAGTGCACCAGGCTATGTGGCACCAGAATTAGCCTGCCAGAGTTTGAGGGTAAACGAAAAATGCGACGTATATGGATTTGGGGTGCTGATCCTCGAATTGGTGACAGGTCGAAGGCCGGTCGAGTATGGCAAAGATAACGTTGTGATACTAGCCGATCATGTGAGGGCACTACTTGAACAGGGAAATGCACTAGATTGTGTAGATCCAAACATGGGAAATTACCCGGAAGACGAGGTTTTGCCTGTTCTCAAATTGGCATTGGTTTGCACTTCTCAGATACCTTCCAGCAGGCCATCCATGGCAGAAGTGGTGCAAATACTGCAGGTGATCAGTACTCCAGTTCCACAGAGATTGGAAGGATTCTAATTACAAGTGTTCTCTTACGTTTTTAATATAGCTTTCTGGTGTTTTGATGATGTGTATTGACAATTGATGAGGCTTTCTCCTCGACCATTAAACTTCTGCCCATTGTATTATTTCTAAAACTTTTGCTTTGTATTGTTCACCTACCATGTCCAAAAGTTTTAAGTTAAAGAATGATGCAATCAGAATTGAGTTAGACACCACGGGATTGTGGGCCATACTATTTTCCAAAACAGAAATAATGGAATAGTCTTGATCGGTAGTCACATTTGATCGAATGACCATACTTTTTTCAAGCAATTGTGAACACTTCTCATGGCAAAGCCCATAAATCCTTCAGTGTATCTTCTTGCAAATCCTACCTCAAAAGTTTTATTGATCTGTAATGGGGAATAGTTTTTTGCTGATTTATGATATTCAAATTGGATAAATTTTGGTTTCTTGTATCCTTCGTTATAGTTCTATAATTTAGAGTACTCATTTCAATTTAATGCCTTTAAATTTCAAATTCAAAGTTGCAATCAAATTTATCAATCAAAAAGAATGATACTGACTCGAGACATTTTCTCTCTCTCTTCTTAGAGAATTGTAAAATTTTTGAAATCTGCAATTTACTTAAAAGAGTAAAAATTTTCAGATCTTTCAAAAATTAATCACTTTTCATTCACAAAATCTTGAATTTCTACTAACATTTATTCAGTAGCTAAAGAAAATACTATTAATAGATGACAAATGGATTAAAATAAGAAGAATGTATTCACAAAATCTTGCATTTCTACTAACATTTATTCAGTAGCTGAAGAAAACACTATTAATAGATGACAAATGGATTAAAATAAGAAGAATGTAAAGCATTTCTCTCTATGTTAATACCAAATAAACGAAATAATATTTCAGGCGCGAAAAACCTCTTTCAATGGTTAGGAGAGTTGAACTTGGAAGCAACAAAATCCCAGTCTCTCCGCGAAATTTGTGCTAGAGGGATCCAGCTCAGAGGCCACATTTTGTTGACAGAAAAGCTTCTGCACAACATATAAACTAATCAGTACAAGAGTGGGGAGACGTAGTAGCATAGGATGGCATGAAGCAATAGATTGAAACGATGACTAACTAAATGCATGTTCTTGCGAGAAAAGTAAGTTTTGCCAGCAAAAAATTAACTTTGAGAATCATAATTGACAAAATACATAACTTATGAGCTCATCGAGATGGTCTAAACCTTTTTCTCATAAATTCGAGATCTATATTAATCCTATTTCTCCCCCCTCCTTTCCGTTCATTCTAAATCTAATGGGAGATCGAAAGATTGTTGGGGAGTTATGGTCTACCTCTCCCTCTTCTATCAATCTACCAGGATAGTGCTGCTCTTGTGATCAGAGCCTCTTTAGGTCCATGCAAAATATGTCCAACCACCCAAGTTGTCATTCACTTAATTTATTCTCAATTGAAGCCAGTACCACTTGTTGGCAAAACAATGAAATAAAATAACTTCTCTGTATTTACACTTCGTAATACTTCAGATACACCAGGAATACAACTCTCCCTAAGGTACTTCAATCGCAGAGAAAATTTGCTGAAATTATTTTTGTATCTACAGTTCGCTAAGCATTTATATGTTTATCGTAAGCTCCACCTCTACAGTCCAATTACTCATCTTTACGTTGCAATCTACAACAAAGATTTCTACTCACAAATGTTGCATTAGTTCACAGGGAATACTGATAGTTCTTGATGGCCGACTATTAATACCAATCACCGAATTCATCCAGAATGCAGTAAACTCTCAACGAAAGAAGCTTGCAATTACATAGAAATAATAGCAACTTAATTCACTTCAATTGCTTATGGTATTAGTTTACATGAAAGATACAAAGTCAAAGAGGATTGAGAAATTGATTGCAAGCATATAATGGACCGACCTATAAATTAATAAGACGCTGATCCTAACGAAAACGGAAGGACCAAGAATGATTCGACGACTTGCTAAATGCTAACCTCACTCTCCTCGCCAGCCTATCAATTCACTGATGGGTGCATATATCTTTGCTACTCGTTCTTCGGCTTCAGTGTCATTCACTACACCTCTACATCTGGGGTTGCCACAGTAACAAGCAAGATGTTCATCAATTGAAAAAAACCTGTAGCGTAAACAACAGAAGGTTAGCTCTTGACGACAAAGATGAGATAGTGCAGTATAACTAGGTGGCAAACCTGTAATCATATGTTAGTTCTTCCCACTGTCTAATATCTCTTTTGGCAAATATAATAATATGCTCATCATCGTTTACACTTATGACCCTCGAGTAGCAATTCGGCTGCAAACAGAACAGAAAATGTAAACGTCCCATGATGAAACAAAACAACATAATCAATTTAAAGCCAAAAACTGAGAAAAATGGCAGTGGCGTAGGGTGCTTGTAAAACAAGGACTGAGTGGTGAAAGTAATCAATGTCCACCCATTATCACGTCTTTGCGAATTGACATTATGGTACTAGGAATTTTAAGGATGTCTGTTCATATAAATAAATTCTCCAGAGCAGCAAAAGCCTCCCATAGACAACATATTTCCATCTCAATCACAAATCTTCAGCCACGAATTAAACTAAATGATGCAGCAAAGTATAGGGAAGACGGGAATATAGAGAAGAAGAGGGAGAAAGAGAAAATGAAGGAAAGAAATAGAAAGGGAAGAAGAGAATTTGGGAGAGGAAATTTCAATAATTTTTGAATTCAACTCAATAACTCGTTTCAATGAAAAAAGAATAACGCTTATTATCTAAAGCATGGTAGGAAATCTTTTTTTTACAAAAAAAGGCATTAATTTAACAGTAATAAAACATCACTGGATGATGCATACTTCACATGAGTGGTTAATCAAATGTGCTATACTTCCCGCCCTTGTGGCATCAATAACACGTTCTTCATCAATTCGGAACATATAAGTTCCAGCGCCCTGTACCATAGAAAAAATGTCAAATGATTTCCCACATAGACTTCTTCATCCATGAAGTCAGCACATCTTCATCAAAAATTACAGGACACTCGTGCAGGTTAATCTGAAAACTAAAAGGCTACTAAATGCCAAAAGCTAAAAAAACCAATCAGAGCATCCACATCAACATAATGAAATATGCAACAAAAAAAAGGACTCAAATGCCCTTTAATATTGTAGAATGGAGGCATGCAAGTCATGAAATCATTTCATCCACATGAATATATCAACTGTTTGGACGTACATGTAGAGATCCTCACAAAAAGCTTTTATAGCAAGTGTTTAGATCAAGAAACCATACTATTTAACACATACACACATCTGCAATAATCAGAGGACCAATAATGCCTGCCTGAAGGACACAAGGAGCCTTATTCGTGCAGTATAGCTACATTGGAGCACTTTCTTTAGCAATCAGTCAGTGCCCATCTAGCTAAACATACAAGGTTCCAGGCATGCCAAATGCAAAAAAGTGAATACACAAGGGTGACCATCAAACAATACAAAGTGCTTACCACTAATGAATTGTATATCAAGTGTTCTCTCCTGTCAGCTACTGGAGGTCGTATAAGTTCACCAGTATATTCAATCACCTTTAGTGCAATAAACATAAAAAAATTTAAGTGATTGTGTCAAAAAGTTGTATCAAATATATTGTGATAAAATCTATTTACCATGTCTCCAGCTCTATGTGGACATTTAGCAAAGACGCCAAAACCATGTATACCAGACTTACCTGAACCAACAACATTCTCAAAGGTTAACAACAATTGATATAAAATGATAAACCTTCAAGGACAGACCAGACACATATAGTTTGAAAAAAGACACATGATCCATTGATAATATGTATATATATATATATATATATATTCAAATCAAACGCATGGAATTAGAACTTAAACATTCTTCTTTGGCGACATATTGTCATTAATGTGTCCTCTATTCACAGAGAGAGACAAACGGTTATATGAAGCTAGGTCGATAGAAAATATTTTTGAAGCCCACCATGAACATTAATGCATCAAAATAACAAGATTATCTGCCATCATATATAAGTCTTGAAAAGAAATGCAGAAAAGCACATAACTAAACTTTCTCACAGAAATAAAGAGTAAAGAGTGAAACCTAGAGCACAAAGGTATACACACAAATCGATCAAGGAAAATAAAGTGTGTAGATGAAAAACTGAGAGATCAAAGATATTAGATGGCACCAGGGACAGATCAATCCAAAGAATGATGCACTGTTGAATTTCAATATGATGATAAGGAAACTACAGTAACGAGAATAAAGATTGTAGTGACATTGTCAAAAGATGTACAGGCAAGCAGAAAATAGAATGACAGTTTCCAACATTTGTGATTATAGCTAGATAGACGAAAATAGAGCAGCAATAACCAAAAGAAGAACAAAACAGCCAATTAAACATGTGATCATAAATGTTTAATCATAAGTAGTCAGAACAACTTGACCATGAGACACAACTAGATGGTGTGCAAATCCCTGGTACAAGTGGTGGTAGTAAAACAGAAAGCAGTCAATTGGGAACCAAGGAAGACTGGAATGAGTAAACTCCGGGGGGTGGATTTTTATCCATTGAGAAGCTAATAAGGACATGATGCAAACTTTACCATGCAGGGGAACATTGCAAAAGCAGAAAATTGCTTGTCACAAGTCGTGTATTACATAAAAGCATCCCACAGTGAATTTTAGGGCTGCTGTCAAGTTGGAGAAAATTATGCTTTGCCATCAACTGCTCTTTCACTTCATTCAATTTTACAAAATAATTAGACAATTTCTCCGTCTCTCCAACTAAAAACATGATAAAAGAAATAGAAGCATTACAGCAACACCAGATTAAAACCAAAAAAAAAAAAAAACATAGATATATGCAAAAAAATTTACCAAATGCCAGCCTCTTTTTAAAGGTTTCCCTCATGTATTTGTACTTCTCAGCCATTGAAAGAAAATTTCTAGATGGATCGAGTTGAGAAGTTTTTAGCTTCTGAAGGTCATTAGAATATTTAGAACCAACAAGTGCACTGGTTGATACTTTGTTCCCCAAGGACATATGGGGGCTGTAGCCACCAACCAAGTATGGTTTGTTCTCCACATACAGGCGCTTCGATGAAGCTGCAGCAAGGACTTCAGGTTCCTTTCTCCCTCGCCTTCCGAAACAATTATAAGGCTCTATCCACAATGACAAACAGAAATCATATATCCATTATGACAGAAAAATGTACTATGATTTATAGTCGAAGTCATGCAAAAAAGGCCCCAAGCTGCAATCAAGGCATCTGCACCTTAAATGCAAACAGTCAAATTCCAGTAAAAGTAACAAGAAATGGAAAAGCTTAAAAGAAAAAGAACTATTGCATTTTATTGAGAACCTATATTGTCCATGTATTTCTAAAAAACACAAAATTCACAAGGAAAACATGAAATTCCATCTAACATTTCCTGAAACAGGTATATTTGTGTCAGAACACTACAACATTGGTGGTTGATGGTGACGTATACTCGAAACCACTTAGAGTTTGCACTTTCTTGAGAACATATAAAACCCTCTTATCTTAAAGAACAAAAAACTTGTCTGGAAGGGTAAAAAAAAGAAAATCCCACGTAATATTTCGTGGAAGAGGTGAAAGTAAGTTACAATATTAAATATGATGACTGGTGAGCCAATGAGTAAATAAAATCTGAGACACCAACAGAGAAGCAAGCAATAAGAAGAAAATTAAAGCCCGATTAGGCATTCATTACCACTTCGAACATGAATTGATGCTTAACAAAGTATGGCACATGTTGAACATGCACATTTTTGACCGACTGAATATCTAAGGCTATCAATTTATCAGATAATTTTCTTTCACCAAAGATTAAGGGCCTGGGACTTCCAAGAGTTAGTTTTTAGGGGTTCAACCACCATGGAAACCAATTTCTCTCTCCTTTTTTGAAACTATAGTAACGAATGCAGAATCACATACGAAGCCAACTTCTAGTTGCTATACCAAAAGCTTTTTAGAATAGCCCAGAAAAAGAATTAAGCAGTAGCTCTAGAGCTTATATTGCCTCAAACCTTGATTAAGGCTCAAGTTGCTATCACCTTAGCTTTTTATAATAGCCTAGCAAGAAAAACAGGCAGCAGTACTAGGAATTACATGTAAAAGAATTCCAAAGAAATAGATAAAGTGACACTTCTTCAAATGAGTTAAATTAATTGCAAAGCATGATAAACTAAAATAAAACAACTCAATAAGAATCTGTATTCAATCAATATTCTCTGTTCTCATTAAGTAGGAGATTCATAACGTTACTAAGCTCTTATGAACTCTTGAGATCTTCCTCTCTCTTTCTTCCTTTGCTTTCAACATTTTCTTACTTCCCCCTTCTAGTTCTTTTAATATCTTCTCACCAGTTTCCTAGCTTTTTCCTCAATTAAAATTAAATTAAATTAACCCCTAGCAAAATAAAGTGTAGAATGAAAAAGTTGTCCATACACCAATTATGAAATTGAACTGCCACCCTTACAAGCATTAATATATTTATAAATGTACTCGAGAATATTATTGTAATGGGAAACATGAACATGATGGTGTACCAGTGCGAGCACAGCCTGTAGGATTTAATGGAGGAGTGTAGTCTGCATGTTCACAGGCTTTTTGACCAAACCGCTCATTAGAAGACAAACGTTTTTTGGATGCAGGCCTATGTCTCCTGCAGAAGGAAAGTAGCTGAATGCATTGATCCTCCTCATCCTCATCAAAAGGAATCAAATGAAGTCTATCCTCGTCCGCAGGCTATACAGAACAGAGAGTAGAAGAATATGCAAGGAAAAAGAAAATACTTAGAAGTTAATAACTATCAAAACAAACATATATTGTAAAAATTTAGTGATAATGCTCGTATAGAATGGAATTATCCAACTAGACATATGATTCAGTGAATATAAGAGAATTTGATACCTCAAGGCAAAAGCCAGCAGCACGTGCACAAAGAGGATGATAAGCTACACGACAATTACTGTTTGAGCACTGTAAAATGGCAATAGTGAGTGATATTGGCAACAAGCAACAATAACAAAAACAAAAAGGTACTTTTACATCCAAAATTCGAGTGATATAGTGTATGTATACGGATGACTCAAACTATGTATAACATTGCTTCATATCCAATGACCAAACTAATTGCCCCCATTATCTCTTGAAAAGAGCCAAATTTGTCCACCTAAAATGAAAATGTACAGCATAAGGAAAGAAAAGATGTTCTTATTATTGAGAAGAATTAAACTAACTAATGAGTGTTCTACACTCATAATATTTATACCACTTAATTCGTTATTTTGTTATCCTTGATAGAGTTTTAAAGCGTTTTAACGTGTGTTTTGATATTGTGATATAGGTTGATTAAATTGAAGGAAATAAGCAAAAGTTAGCAAAATTGGAGAAGATGACTATATTGTAAGTTAGGAGACTAAAGTGCAAATACTCTAAAATTGTGTCGGACCTCACAATGAAGATTCGAGAGTGTTAGGAGTCAATTGGATGAAAAAATAAGTCAAAGAGATCAAATATAATCAAAGTATGATTGCACATCAATTTTCAACCTAAAAAGTTATGTTCCTAATTTTTTATTATATATATTGACTCATTTTTGACATAGCAAAAGTTCAAATTGGAAAATGATATTTGAATCAAAGTTGTAGCCCTTTGAGTTATCTTTCCAACGCATCTTAAATAGCTTCGACCGAACATCAGGAGAAAAAGTTATGATAGAAATACCGAAAGACGCGCACTGTTGAATTTTACCCGAAATGGACACCGCAGCGCCACCCATCATGGGAGCCATATCGCCTCTGTCGCTGAAAATCAGCAGCATCATGTGCGCCGAAGCGCCGCTGGATTCTTGGCCCAATTCAACTCTAATTAATACATGATCAAAGACCTATTTTCAAGGGATTAGAAGAGGCAAAACGTCAAAAGACGGGAGAAATCAAGCGAGGAGTTGCGAGGAACATCAAGAGGAATTCCAACTAAAGTTTCAGAAGAATTTATCTTTCCTTCTTCCTTATGTTCTCTTATATAAATTGTATAGATTTTATGAATTCCATCATGAACTAAACAATTTATGATGTAACTAAACTTGATATTATGATTTGATTTTGTCATAATTATTTCTATTTGATTTTTCATATATGTTTGATTGTATCATGAAATTAGTGCTTTCAGTTAATTGGCCACTAATTGAATGAATATAATTGAATGAATAGATGTTAGTCAATTTTGGCACTCGAGATAGGGGAATTTAGGCGGAATCATAGGATTGACAACGTAGATTTTATAAGTTTCAAGAGAATGTATAGGATCTATGAAAGTTACTCCATAAAAGAATCATGAACTTGATAAAATCTTTGATTTTAATTCGGAATAGAGATATTAAAATTGAATTCTAAGATTATTTTCTAACCGACACTTGAGAAAGGTGAGAAATACATTAGGATTCTTGCTTTTAAACAAGAGAATATTGACAAAATAGTTAGACAAAATTGAATCATAATTGAAAGTTAGATGAAATCATTCCCTAGGCCTTTCTTATATTGAGTCATTCGTTTACATTGCATTTTTTTTATTCGTTACTAAAATCATCGTTAGATTAGTTACAATCTAATAAATTAAAAGCTAAAATAATTATAACACTTAGTATAAAATCAAATATCAATCTGGTTCGACGCTCTTACTTCAATACTATATTATAAAACTTGACACCGTACAAGGTATAATTCACGCTATAGAAAACGCGTGACACTTACGGACAAATGTTGCCTCCAACTTCAAGGCTCTATTCATTTAAGAAATAATAGGTCAAATTCAAAAGCAAAAATTTCCAACAAATGGTGGACTGAACACAAGTATTTGTGCGATCATGATGATTCGTTGAAGAAATTATAGGTCAAAAGCAACATTTCCAATAAATGGAGGACAGAACACAAGTACGTGTGTGATCACGATGATTCAAATTAGGTTTAGACTATCCAGGAATCATATCACAAAGCAAGTTTCACAAATGTGTCTCTTGAATGTCAACAACTTGGAGTCATATCAAACAAAAAGACTAGGGAAGTATCTGTAGCAACTCTTATAGCTAGGAAAAAGAATGAAATAAGGGGAAATTGCAGTATTATGACTCAATTTATTAGCAAAGTAGTCCACATTCTAGGAAAAAGAATGAAATAAGGGGAAATTACATTACTAGCAAAGTAGTCCACATTCTACTTATGTTGGCATTCAGGTCCTCAATTTATTATTTTTGTAGCACCGCAGTCCCTAATTCACTGAATCCATCCAAACAGCCATCAAATTCGCAGGTGGGATTCACATGCTATATTTATTGAGTCAAAATTGTCAAAACACTATAAAATCTTCTTCAGAAACATTATTTAGCGCAAATTTAGGCCAAGCGCCTGCCATACAGGCTGCATTATGTGCAGGAGATGGGGGATGGGGGCAGGTGGGGAGGGGATTAAGGTTGTGGAGGTTTGGGGGGATAAGGGAAGCTGGTGAGGATGAGAAGTTTGGGAAAGATGCAATTGTTTTTTTTTTCTTTTCTTTTCTTTTTCTCCTTGTTTTCTATTTAGCTTTTTCCATTTTTTGTTAATTAAAACTTAAAAGTAAGGGTAGAGTTGTAACTTCAAGTCAAAAGGACAGTTCAGTCCAATAAGGACTGAGGTGCTACAGAAATTATAGGTTGGGTTTGCAAGTGGCAAGAAAAATAGAATGAGGGCATATTTGCTACTAAGTGAATAGGTTGGTGACCAATGCAGCTATTTTCCCATAAAAACATATTGTAGTCTGGAACAAAGGGAGTATCATTTTCCATCAAAACTCAAGCACAGACGTGGTCATCAATATATGAAGATTTTTTTAAGCCATAACTCAAAAGATGTGAAATAAAGTATGAAGTAGCAGACAAGAAATGAACAGACAGAAATAATAATAAAAAACTGACCTGAATACATGCTCCATAAGAAACGCCACAGATGCTGCACAACAGCTTCCAGCGGTCCTTAATAATCCAAGAGGGAAAAGGAAACAATCACAATATCTCCAATGTGCATGTTGATGCATATTTTAATTGAAATAATCTAATTATACTACAAAAAATAAGTTAAATCCTATTAAAAAGCAAGGTACATACAGTAACCTAACAATTCAAGAATACCTAAGGCATCGATAAAATAACTTGCAAACAGAAAACCTTTCAAAACAGTGACATATGAAATACTATAAGAAGAAAAGATACCTTATTTATTCTACTTATTCCATCAATGGGTTCCATCTTCTTAATATCTGATAAGCAAGTTTCTGCAACAAAACTAATTATGTCAACAAGTCAGAATAATTTAAAGTAAATAGTCACAAAATCAGAATAAAACCTGGTATCCATATGGCACAAGCAAGATGAGCCCAACGGCCGTCAGTGGTAGGTTTCATAGCGCCTCCTAAAAGATCATACACACTATCAAATATGGTTTTTGATGATCATATATAGTTAATATCTCAAATATACATTCAAAGGAAGTTTTAAGATCCAAAAAGTGAAAGTGAAGATCAGAAGATGTTAAGTACCTATAAGTGGACACAGGCAGCATGGAGGGACGTCAGTAGCCCCAGGACGACATAAGTTGCACAACCAAAGAATACCACCATTAGGCTCTGGTTCCCCATAGCATCTTGCATGAACCTGAATAAATGTTAACAAGTGTATCACAAAAAAAGCAGAAAAAGGAAAAGGAGAGGACAAAAAAGAAAAAAAAAATGATAATATGAAACCTCAAAGGTAATTGAATACACCAGGACAGGGACAATCATAATAAAACAGCAGTCCTGAATATATCTATATTTTAAGAGACAGTATGGCCTTGAGATCCCATGGGAAGCTATTTCCACTGGAATTCTAGACAAAAGCAATCATTGTTAAAACATCAACTAGACATTTCATCACAATTTTCAATATTTAAAAATGAGAAAATTTAATTTTTTTTTCCCTAGATTTCAATGGTTTTTGGACAAGTATTATTGCAGTACCAAGCTTTCCATAACTATAAACAAGAGATCATACTGATAATTAGTTTAACTCCAATAATATGATTAAAAAACACCAGAAGACCATAGTACCACCATTGGGTGGGCTTTAGTTTCACAGACCAGTTAAGTGGAATTAAGCAAGTAATTTGACCAACAACAATGAGGCACTGCCAACGCGAAGCAACAGAACATTCAATGATGTCAATTCAGAGTTCAGAACAGTAACTTCATGCTGTTACAAAAACACTCGAAACAGGAAACTTCCTAAAAGCTTGGTGCCCAAATTGTAATTACAGTGTAATGGACAATGGCAAAGCTCTTTAGTACCCAATTCCTTGCCTAATAATAGGTCCTATTTGCTGTACAGACGCATCCTATCACAACAAAAAATCGATTGCGAATACTAACAAGAAAGAGAATGCAGACTTACCATCATTCTGCATTTATCACACTGCAGAAACAAATTATTCTCATACTCCTGAGACAAAGAATCAACATTAGAAGAACCCAAACTATTGGAATTCAGATATGCTGGACTGAGAAAAATGACAAATAAGGCCATTAAACATCTTTCAAAACAAGTTAAGTGGTATTTTTTTTCTGTTATGCTATAGTAAACAGGTAAAGAGAATATATATTGATAAAATGCAACAGCCAACTGCAAGCTTAAGAGTTGGAATTATATATAGAAAGCAGCTTTACCTCATCCATATGACAAACATTGCACTTGTCAAGGTCCTTCCATTCTACATGAACAGGCCTGTAAGTAGAAGGCAAGCCTTTGTGTCGTTTAGAAGACTGGGAGGATTCAGAGAAATTTCTGCCATTTGATAATTCCTGTCAATACCAAAAACATTAATAGTAAGAAAGCATCAGAGACGATCAGTACATAAAGAATCTCATAACTCTGAAAGACTTGAATGGCCATCTCTCATAATGGGAAAGCACTGAAAACAAAAAAATCATGCTGTATCCTTTACCAAGCACTAACTGGATTAGAAATCAATACCTCCAAATGCTGTCTTGAACCTTGTGGCTCGCATGCCAGGAAATCACAAAAATTAAAATTCCATAATGGATATATCACGTATATTGGAAAGCAAGCATATAACAAAAATAGTGTCAAACAAAACCTTCAACATTTAAATTTGAAAAATGGAAAAAAGCATTGGGGTTCCCCAGCGTATTAGCAATATAACACATTAGCACCCAATATCTTTGTGAAAGTTAGGAAAATTTGGAAAAGAAAAAGAAAATTTCTCCCCTCATCCACTCCTGAATGGGCGCCCTTATAGTTTATTCCCCTCCTCACAAGGGCTACGAAAAGAAGATCCTATATCGCCATACCTATTCATCATTGCTGCAGATTACTTCTCTCGCCTACTCAAGCAGCGGCTCCAGACTTTCCCTATTATGGGTTATAGGCATGGAGGTAGTAATCATGTATCATATCTCTCTTTTGTTGATGACATGATTATATTCGCTAATGGCCATAAGCAATCCATCCGGAGGTTACTAGAGTGTTTGCCTGTTTGGAGCATTATGAGGATGTTTCTTATCAGTTGGTAAATAGAGACGAGTGAATTTATACTGCCTCAAAAGGCCTCCATTTGCCAGATCAGGAGATTGGAGGTGCTGACTGGCTTCAAGCACCAACAGCCACCATTTATATATTTCGGGGTTCCCTTATATAAGGAGGCTAAACGGACTTTCTTATATGATGACCTTATTTAGAAGGTCGGGAATAGAATATCATGTTGGGCTCCATGTCTATTATCTTATAGGGCTAGATTACACTGTTGAAGTCCGTTCTTTACTCTATACCAATTTCTCTACTTCAAATTATGCAACCTCCCAAGGCTGTGGGGAAAAAAGTTGTATAATTGCACAATTCCTTTGACTCTAGGGATTTGAAGAGTAGGTTACACTGGAGGAGATAGAAGGAGCTTTGACTTCCAACTGATGAGCAATAACTAGGCTTAAGGAGATTGCATGACATTAATCATACTTCTTCCCTAAAATTTTAGTGGGTTTTCTATTCATAGAGATTGTTATGGGCTCAGTCCTTGCTGAGCAAATATTACAAGGGAATTCACCCTCTATTAGTAGTAGTCCCATATTCAACTTCACTTGTTAGGAGAAGGTTTCTGGTAGGACCAAAGGCTAAGCCACACGTTGCATGGCATCTTGGTGCAGAATGGCACTATTGTTGGACGGACAACGCAACTTTGACGTCCTTATTCCCACACCGACAGCACACATTTGAGAAAGTGCAGGATTTTTATGATGGCGTGGGATGGGACCGTTATAAGCTTTGCCACCATCTATGGTTGAGATGATTGGGGCTATACCTCTTTGTGTACAAGTCCAAAATCTATTGATTTGGAGGGATGCATCCAATGGTAGTTTTACTACCAAGTCAGTTGGCAGCTAGTCTGTTCTAATTGACGGTCCCAAGATTTATATCGACTGATGTGGTGCTCCATCATACCTACTATAATTTCCTTCTACTAGAGATTGTAACAGGATTTGATACCAATCGATGTGGTCATTCAAAGGAAGATCGATTGTCATATGGCCTCCCATTGTCAGTGTTGTTCCGAGATCGAGACTTTTGCACACATTTTCAAAGGCAGCACAATTTCTAATCAGGCATATCATTTTGGGAATATCTTTCAGGTACCTATGAGATCATGAGAAGAAGTTAGACAACGGTTTTAGAGATGGAGATATTTGGGCAATTATTTTCGAAATGGGTGCATTCACATTATCACTCCTTTATTGATATTTTAGTTCTTATGGATTGAGAGAAATTATGCGAAGCACAGGGAGATGTGCATCGAGTCCAAGTGAATCATTTAGAGAGTACACCGCATGATTTTACTTCTCCACATGAGTCATTAATTCTGACATATTCATTGCGTGGGGACTTTAACTATCGCCCCACCTTTTTGTATTTCTTCGACTCTTCCTCCCTAGCACCCCCTATTTTGGTTCATTGGCGTACTCCGCCGGTAGGATCCTACAAGACCAACATTGATGGATGCGTTAAAGATGGTTTTGCTATCAAATTGCATTAGGGCTTTCTCGTCGTCATATGGAGGTTGCCTTATTTTGGAGGCTGAGTTACATGATGGAATTTCACTTGCTAGCCGGCGTGGATTATCTAGCATATGGATGAAAGATGACTCGTATGTATCCGTCTACTGCATCATTAGGAATGGAGGACCGTGGGAGATTCAAATCATCCTCATCCAACACCTTTCATTTGACTGTAATACTGTTTTCCACATGTATCTTGAGGGGAATAAGGTTGTCGATTCACTTGCATTCGATGGTTGGAATCACCCCTATTATAATAAGTATGAGCCGCTTGACCCACCAAGACGACTTTGTGCTCTTGTACAAGACAAACCGATATGGACTTCCTAGCATTAGATGACATTAGTTTGCTTTTTCATTTCCATTCTTTGTATAGGAAGTACTACCTCCCCATTTATTTCATTATCTTATATGTTGCATTGTTTTCCTTTTAAAAAGTCAGGTTTATGCCGCCTTCCTCTTGTTCTCGTGAGTTTGATTTATATACGGTCGGGGAATCCTAACCCCTATCAACCTCCTTTGGTTGATTCTGAAAACTTACTAAGGTAATAGTGATGCTTTGTTTAGAAAAAATGGTATCCATCCCAGGCAGAGGGTCGAGAGGAAGAAAATAGACCTGAGGAAGGTGAGGTTTCAAGGGGAATGGTAAGGTATTAGGTTGGGTTGCAAGAGGAGACCAGAGGCTATATGCCTATACGGGCTTTAATTTTCATAATGCATGGTGAAAACATTTTCTCACTTTTAATTGGGGAAGCACAAGTATATCTAAATAATTTGAAATATACAAGAATCAAATGTTTTCCATGTTACGAGAAAAAAATCCACATTTTTATAGTCATATTTCCATTCAATACTTTTTAATTATTTTTAGAGTGAAAACTGGATATGACAGTAAAAATTATATTTTTCCTTTTTGAGTAGAAAAATTTCAAAATATCCAAGGCTTGACAAATTCCTGTATATAAAGACAGCTGCGTTGTTCATGTGACATACCTTTATCAGTTTAGATACTTCCGGGTGTGAAAAACCAAACATATCAGATCCAGATTCAAAACCCCGTTCAGATTCAACTTCAGCATCACAATCAGGACTGCTTATTTGCACCTTCCTAATTCTTTTGTATATTTTATTCCAGCAAGCAGATGGGGTGGACCCCTTAAACTACAAAACATTTGTCGCACAAAAAGAGTAAAGTTGCATGAAGCAGATGTAAGATAACCAGTAAATATGAATTCAAAAGAAAAAGTTAATTGGGTAGGAGTGATTATCTATGAAATTTAAATGGTTCATTTGATCATATTTTGATCTTACCCAATTACCATGTTCCTAGTGTAATAAAAAGAAATTCAAATGTCACGGGAGTTCAAAACTGAAAAAATTAGTAACGAGTCAGGAGAAATTAGTACAAGAAGCCATGACAATATCCAAAAGAAAAAATAGGGAGTACTGTATGTGAGGCTTGAATCAATGAAATCGGTGGAGAAATTGTGTCGACCTATAGCTAAATCATTTTTGTTTTAGACATGTACAAGCCATGCCCCTTTACTCCTCGGTCAAAACAAAGAGCATATCAAATCAAAAAGGATTTATGCAATTAAAATAAAATTGCAAAAAAGTATACTAGTAAAAACCCAATTACTTGAGAAAACTAGTCGTGGTGAAAAAACATTGCACGTCATTCTAAGATTTTTAGTTTGGCATGTTGGATTAATATTAATTGATGATTATATTGCTTATATAAATCGTTTTTCACTTTTTCATGAATTTCACATAATGTAACATAAAAATAAAATAATAAAACTTAAACTTCAGCTCTATCCAGGTTGCTATCTTTGACAACATCATAATAACATTCATGAAATAACGAATTTATAACTTCATTCCAACTACTTATGATCTTGATTTTATTTGTCATAAAATTGGGTAAAACCTTGGATTAATGCACAGAAAACCTCGAATTTCTTAAACGCAATTATTAATGTTTTCAAATAATTTTCAACTAATCGAGAATTTCCTTCACAATAGCTCACTCCTTTGAATGAATATATTAATATCAAAAGTTAAAAACTGACCTATCAAATGAACTCAAAAATTCAAACAGATTAAAAGCGGAAATTTAAACTCTTAATTAAAATCTAATCACATATTAAATAATTAAAAGTTTTAAAACATTCTAAAGCTAAATGAATATAAAAAGTTAACAAATGGCCAATCAAATGAACAAAAGATATAAACAGCTTGAAACCCAATAAAAGGTAAAAGCTCGATTAAACATTAATCACATATTACCAAGAATTAGTCAACAATCCAATCCTCCAAAAGAGAGAGAGATAAAAAAAAAAAAAGTGTACCCAAAATCAATCGACCAAAAACAAAAGACATAAAGAGTCAAACGAATTTGAGAAGCTAAAATGATCTCTAAATATTAGTGGGTTAAATAAGGTTTTAACTTTTACTTTAATGGGTTAAGTGAAGAACATTTCATTCTAAAATTATAAAGTCCAAGAATTAATAGGTATTATTGAAATATGTATTTGAGGATTATAAGGAAGAAGTCACTAAATCTATAATATGTGAATTAGGAATACTGTTTAAAAAATAATAATAAAATAAAATTGAGTAGAAATAAAACATGACGATTAATAGGCACAAGGCCATTATTGAAATAATTCAATTATAACTCTGATAAAATTGTCCAAAAAATGGTTCTCAAACTCATGTAATACTTAATATATTATAAATTATAGATATATCATCAGTTGAAAGTACTGAAATGCAAAAACTGGTTAAAGAAAGCCACTTTGGAAAGTTCAAAAGGCAATATATAAAGGAACAAAGACCAAATATTATGAATAGACAAGATGTGCTCAATAAATGCACATTTTACTGCAGTAAAGATAATAAATTCTCTACTAGAAGCCGCTTGGATACATTGCATGCTAGAAGCCGCTTGGATAAATGCACATTTTACTGCAGTAAAGATAATAAATTCTCTACTAGAAGCCGCTTGGATACATTGCATGCCGTTATCTACCAACTTGAAATCGCTTATAATGGTTAGAACAAAATGAATACTCATCCATCAAAAAAAAAAAAAAAAAGTATTTTATGGGAGACTAGACGAGAATTAGGAGTGGTGACAAAATAATTATTTTGAATCAACATAAATGCACTACATATACCTCCTCTCCATTGTCTGAAGTAACTCTAAATAGAGGTTTGGTCCTTGAGTCAGCATCTCTCAGTACTTCCATCTTATATAAGGTACAAACACTTGGATCTGATGCACAAAATCAACATGAAAAAGGAAAATTTTGATGAAACCAAAAGTTTAGATGTCAAGCAAAAGAAATAATTAAGATTTGGATAAAACTAATAGGAAAGTTTCAAATAACAACCCACCTGTTGTTGAAAGAAACTTCCTCGTGGCAGTATAGCCTTCCGGCCATATAAATCTCTCGTCTTGGAAATTATCAGAGTCTGTGACAATCTTTCCTGCATGACATCACAGGGCCACTTGACATTCATTAGATGAGTAGATAATTGCCATGGAAAATTGTATTTTATTCACATATGTAAATGAAATTAATTAGTAAAGTGATGCAACACAATAGGTTTCTCATTTATATCCTCTGATGTTGCAGAAACAGCAGGTATGGAATTATTGAACAATAAAAACGAAGGGAAGAACAGGAAATCCTAGGTTTTGGAACCACAAAATCTCAACCACAGCTAATTGCGGCCTCGTGCATATAAAGTCCAATGACAGTTTAGACATAACCATTAAACACTTATATAATAAAAATTAACAACATGCACATACAACATAGTGCACTAGTGTAGCACTGCAATCTTTCATCATTACATCAATGCAAGTGTTAATATATAGAGATTTACCAAGGCTTAGAATTCGCAAATCCCCTCCTTCAAATGGGAAAGTTTTAAGGTCTTCAAGTTTCCTCTGTATCTGTTTATTGTCCACGCACTCTTCCTCGCCGGATTCTTCTTCCCCTCTGTTTTCACAATCATGATCATCGCCATCAACGCCATCTCGCAGTCGCAACATTCTTTTCGGGAGCTTCTGTTCACTAAGATACCTGATGAATCCAAACATTTTAATTAGTTTCTTGCAAAACTTCTACTCTTACTCGAATCCGACAATTAAATGCAAATAACAAGAAATGTAATTATATCCAGGTTACTCAACATCTTCACATGCAAAAAAAATTGTCTAATTATACATTTACAATTTATATGCGACTGAAATTTGGGATGCCACCGATTTTCAAGAGGAAATGAGAATAAAACATCTTAGTGGTCTAAAATGCGTGCATATGCTCAAAACTTTTTCGAAATGCCTCGCACATGGGACATGCAAGTGATAATGCGGTTAACCCATTTCATTAATTGCATATGCATGCTTAAACGTCACAATGCACACCCATTTGTGTTAAAAATTGTCAAAATTAGCCTAGAAAAGTTCAGCCCATTTTAGAACTTTCAAAAAACAAATTGAGCCCAACAAACATCAAATTTATCCAAATCGCCCAAGCCAATGAATTATATACAACTGTAGGATTTTAGCGTTTTAAAAATATCAAAAATCAAAACAATTTTTTTGTAGAGTTGCAATATGTCGAACCAAAGCTTCATTCTTCGATCTTCCTCTAATTTTAATAAAAAGTTAAGCTAGTAATGAACAATCTTTGATTGTTTATGGTTGTGATGATTAGGAGGAGATTGAGAATGATATGTTACCATCTATAAGAGGTAATAGAAATTCTCAAATTAAAATAAGGGAGACCAATGAAGATACACAATATTTGATTGTTGATGGTTGTGATGATTAGGAGGAGATTGAGAATGATATGTTACCATCTATAAGAGGTAATAGAAATTCTCAAATTAAAATAGGGGAGACTGGTGAAGATAATTGTGCATCAGATGACATGGATGATGACTTGGATGAAAAAGAGGAGACTTAATTGGAATCGATAAAGAGTTAAAAAAGATTCAAGATTTTTTTTAAATTGGCGTTTGTGTCTAATCTAATTGCGTGAATTGATTACCAAGGAATTGCATTACTATGATTTTCAGCAATATTTCTTGTTGAAAATTTGAAGAATATGAATAAAGTTCAAGTAATTGTAGTATTTATGATTTTTTTTAAAATTTGAAAAATATGTATAAAGTTTAAATAATGCATTATTTTATTTATTTATTAGTTTAGAATATTTAAAATAATATTACAGATTGAAAAACACATGATTATGCATTCGCATAGGCACACATATACTTGTAATACTTGATACTCGACAATAATGCATCGCCATGAAGTACGCATTTTAGAACCTTAGTTTAGAGACAGAAATCAGGAACCAAATTTATCCAGACGTATGCTAGGACACCTCATTAGCAACAAATATCCAAAGTAACAAAATCTAATGGATTTGCCACACCTCAAATTCCTATCCACTAGGTCCGAACATGAAGTATTTTTCTTTTTCAATTACTAGCATCTTCCAATAAATCAACACTCGTGACGCAATAAATTGATTTAACTTATATTTTGAGATATGCAACAATATTGACACTCAAATAAGATATCATTCTTTCTTTGCACAAGATTCCAAAGCTATACAAGATGTTTTAGTAAATCCCTCACTGAGCAAACCCCTTCATCTTGTTCTCCATACCCATAATGATCAGCACACTAGTTAACCATAGGATCCATGATCTAAAATGATGTCATTTAGATAATGGATCAACTGAACTAGGCTCAGTAAGAGAACCAAGGTGAATTGTTCTTATGTGCATATTAAAAACCACATAGATCTAACATATTTAGAAAATGAAGAAAGCAGATCATATGTTGTCACATAGTAAAATGGTATGGAAAGATTTCAACTACCAACTATCTAGCATATAAATTTTCATCTTATGCTTCTGTTCCTCTTCCTACTTGATTCTCCCTTAACCGTTCATAGGGATGGCAATTTTCCCCTCCAAACCAGATCCCGCGGGGCAGCTGGGCAGTTTTGGGGCCCTGCGGGGATGGGGAAGCCATCCCGTTGCCATCCCTAACCATTTGTCCATGCTGAAGGAACTAACACAAGAAGGCTGTTATGTCAGCTCATTTCTTGCTCGGATGATCTTGAACCATCCTTGTAATATTATGGCCATCTTTATATTTATAGATTTCAAGTGTTCATACATTCCACATGTACGTGCAATAAAGTATGCCCATGAGCCTATATCTCATATAAAATAAGTAAGAACATAATCATCAAATTCGCGCATTATGAGCATATTTAGCAAATAAGTAGCTATCTTATAAGCCTTGAGGGCCACAAATTGTGTGGACTAGAATGTGTGCCATGATTGCTTATATTTTCGTTCTACTTCATTTTTCTCCATTGAGTTCCTCATCCTCTCCACTTCCTTTTCTTTTCCTTCAGATCTTCTATTTACTTTCTACCTTTTTCTCTTTTGTGCCCCAAAAATTCTGTTCACCCATCATTTTTCAGTCTAAAGTTGAGTTTAAAGACAACGAAGCAGCACGTAACCTGATTTATTTCCAAAAGAGGCAATTAACAACATTTTAATCATGATACAATACCTAGTGTTGGGTACTCACCAAATAATTTTTGGTGGCTGTTCTTCTAAGGTCGCATCACCTATTACATAATCAAGTGTATCTTTTCAATTAAGAACTGATCCTTCTTATTTATAAAACTAGCAAGAAATGCATGAATGAAGTTCAACAAGCCACATCCTCAAATTCAATCCACATGTGCATATCCAGATATGGTTCTTTTTCTATGCAAAGGGTGTTACAGGTCCTTACCACATTATCTTCAAACATAACAGTTTCTGAGTGAAGCTCTCTCAATAAAATTAAAGTTAAGCTAATGGGTTTGAGATCAAAAATCAAAACACGAAAATGGGGAAGGGGACTGACGGTTGGAAGATTAAGAAAAAATATATAATTAGAGAAAAGATTAATTTCCAAAATGCTTTAGAAGAGAGTAAAACCATATCACAGAATAATACAATGTGTAATTCAGAGACAGTCAAAATCTAGATCCTCAGAATACTGCATTTGAACTCTCAAACATTTTTTCAGGACCTTTTAAATGAATTAGGCAGTGAGAATCTAATACCAGTCATATTTAAACCTCATAAGTAATTGATAAATAGAAGAAATACGAACTTTAAGGAACTCAAGTATATAAAAATTACATTTTTGCTTCCTCCAATGCTCGAACAAAATTTGGTTTCTTGCACTTTAGGTGACAGGAAGAAAGAAGTCCTCGGAGAAATGAAATAACTTGTTTTCTTGTAACCCTGAAGATCAAAATATGGAAAGTGCATTAGACAACCTCAATCAGCTTGATGATATTAATTACTAGAGGATCTCCTGCCTGAAGACCACAGTGGAAAAAAATAAATTCCTGCGAACCCATTAAAAATTACATACCTAGCAAAATCATGTGTGCCAAAAAATTGCACTGGGACTGATTTTCCTCCAGAAGAAATTCTATTTAGACCTTTGTGTTTACCGACAAGAGATTCACTCAAAATGATTGATGGCCACATAGCATGTCCTGTGTCAGAGACAGTGTACAATGGATGTTGATAAATAGCCAAAAGACAAATGTGCAACCTCTCAAAAAGCTGAACTTGCACCCAAACAAGAACATAAGAATTAGCAAACCACATAAGTAAAATGAAAAGAACCCAGAGATAGATCATAGTATCAAAACAAAGCAGCAGAATACCATGCCACCGCTAATTTCAGAAAGAATAGATAGAAATTATAAAATCCATTAAAACATTTGCATTTTTGAAAAATAATAGCATGTTAGCTAATAATGCAGAGCAGCTAATGACAGGTCTGCGATCTTGATTACAAAGATTGAGTGATGACAAGTTAACAAAACAAGTACTTCTTTCATCTTTTTTTCATCGGCAATAAGTTACAGTTTCTAGATTAGAAACTTCCTTAATTAGATGCTAATTGTTATTAATGCATAATAACTGTAGCAAATTTTCAGGTGACCATCCATATATTTTTAGTATGAGAATGGAAATGGGATAGGTTTAAGTGTCTTTATGGCCTCTACATCGAAAGAGCTTATGGGTTTTGATGTTACTCTAATTGTTCTTCGTTGGAAAGATTTAGTTTTTTCTATATATTATTTCATTGGAAATGAATGGGAAGATTGAAAGGTTGGAAGAAAGAAAGGATTTTTTAGTTAATTTATTAGAACCCTTTTCTCGGAGAACAAGAAAGGTGTGGCAGGTATGGAAACTGACATGCTCAATCTTCAGCGTGAGTGACTTTATTTTATTTTTGTTGATAGAGAATGTCATGTGCTCTTGCTAATTGACTGCTACATATACATAAGGTTATAAATAATAACTGTATTTCTTTAATTAAGAATATTTTTTCTTATCAAACAAAGTTGTTGCTTTGCAGAGTCTTTTTCTTCAGTTAAGATAAGATGAGAGGTACATTTGGTTAGTTTAAGTGCAATTAACATCCTTTATTTCATAATTTTACGTTTTGAATGCTATCGTGTCTACATTTCTTGAATGGACAGACAAATGTTCTACAAATAATTGTTTTCATAGTTGGGAGACTTAAAAGCCTGCTATGAAGTACCAAGAGATTTATGACACTGGACATTTTGCATGGTTCTACAAGTTTCTCGTATCAAAGCTACATGTTATGAAGTGCATTGTAGATTTTCCAATTATGAATGAATATTTATCAAAGTGCACAACCACAAATCACTGTATCCATGCTCCAAATGCACTGTTTGACATGTGATTTGGCAGCAGCAGCTCATTACAATGGGATGATAAATAACTGTCGACTAATATCGTTCTGCATTACTTCTTCAAGATGAGTAAATTTCAATGCACGTCTAGGTATAAAGCAGCATATACCAGGATTGTCTGAACATAACATCTGCTGGAAACATGTACTTTCAACATTATGTAAAATCAAGAGCAGACGGAGACATACCAGTAAGTTTTGCCCAAATTATGTCCCCAGGCTCAAGCTCATGGCAATCATCCAAACTAGCAGCCAAGGCCACCATCTCGTTCACATTTATTCCATCAGATTCTGAGCTCTTGTCCATGTACCTCAATTTCAAACTCTGCATTTCCTCGGAAGATACATAAAACTTAACTCTTTCATTTGATAAATTCAAAGTCTCTTCATCTCCATCTTCATACTTCACCTACATTTACAAGGCTGTTACCAAAGTGTTCATCGATAATATCCCATGCATACCCACAATACATATATAGCTCAAACTATTGAGGTAAAAGATTATTACATGGTGCCTGGAAGTTTCAGAAATGTAACTGACAACATGACCAGAATACCAATCCGCATCCAGTGGCCAGAACACCTGTTCCAGATGACTATCAAATTACATTTGCCAAAAAAAAACATATATATAAAATTAGAAATCAAAAAGTGCCGCATATACCATCCAATTGTATAAAAAAATGTGCCCATACAAGGTTTTATGAGAATACATAATCTATAACAAGGTCCTTTTTTGTGAACAAGCAACAAAATATTATTAATAATGACAAAATATACACACATCAAGAGGACAGGAAATCCTTGATACCTGTATGATACAGTATTTAAGTTTAATAAAGCTCATACCTTGCATTGCAAACCAATAAACTTCTTGGGATCAACACCTTCAAAACTCAACCTGTATCCAGTAATAAGGTTCAATTGAATAACCAAAATAATATTAAAATTTTAACCACAGGTAATTAGGTAAAGAGAGAAAAGGAAAAGAAAAAGAAAATGGCATACCAAACCCATTTCTTGATCCGAACAGCCCCCGAGTGCTTCAATCCGTTTCCCAAACAAACACGGTCAATATTTTTCCGCTTCCTAAGACTCACACTTTTATTAACTTTACTGTCCAAGTTCCAATTTTTCCTACTATTTACTTTTTTTACATTATTTCGTGTTTCTCCTAACCCCAATCGATCATCTAATGTATTTAACTCGTTACAATATACCCCCAATTCCATTTCCTCGTTATCCCCTACCGTCTTCTGCTTCTTCTGCATGAATCCAATTTCCATCCCTTCTTCACTATCGCCTTCCTCGTTCTTGGTCTCCTTCAAAATCAACTTCTCAAAAAATGAAAGTTTTCTTTCTTTCCTTTTTCGGCGCCGCGAGTAGACATGAATCATCCTCGGAATCTCGTACATCATAGGTTCTTCTTTTATCTGACCACAACCGTTGATATGAGGGAGCAACGGCAATTTCCGGGTGGCCTTCACCTTTTTCGATCCACTAGCACTGACATACGGAGAAGTAGCAGAATACACATCAGACAATGGGACGTACTTGAGACTCCTGTTTCCCCTTCCAAGGTCATCTTCTTCAGCATCATGTAAATGCGGTTTCAATCCCTTTTTTCCTTCTTGAATTTGTAACAAATTTGACGGAAAATTAGCCATGGTGGAGAAAAAGAAAATATTTCTCCTTCTCTGCTTCTGCGGTCAAATTGAATTTTGTGCGGGGAGTGGGAGTTTTTTATTAGGGTTTTGAAGGAAAAGGGTATCGGAGGGAGGTTTTGGGGGAAAAATGGATTTCCCGCCGTTTCACCTGAGAATTGACATGAGAAAATTGGGGATTACGTGTATCTCTGCTGGGTATTTATATAAACGGTGGGGTGGGTGCGGAGTTGGGTGAGTTGGGGAAGGTGTTGGTGTAAAGTATTGTATTTATATTTTAAAGATTAAGGGTGTATTCAATTGAGACTTTTAAAAAATTTTGGAGAATTAAAAAATTTAGCTGTATTCAATTGCAACTTTTAAAAATTCTCTAAAAATTTAAGTGTATTCAATAGAAACTTTTAGAGAGTCTCTAAAAGTCACGAAATATTCAATTGAAATTTTTTAAAAGTCTCTATAAGTTACGAGGTATTCAATTAATAATGCCTTTTATGGACTTTATAATTTGCTAGATTTTTGGAGACTTTTTGGTAGAAAATATGAATAGAAAATCTCAAAATAAATCTCTCATTCTACC